>CM063243.1:35115917-35262756 GCA_032158295.1 Pycnopodia helianthoides
ACTTAGATCCCCTACACTCTTCGCTGAAAATGTGTAAAATATGGGGTGCTGCTGGTTTGTTTGTTCGTTATGTTTTTGTTACAACATGCATGAACTCTCACCGTACAGCAACATCAGTTCCAGCAACACTTACTAACAACCAACAGCGACAGCGACAAAGAAATGTTTTATTTGTTAAGTACAAAGTAACTCACCTCAACATTTACTTTGACATCATCAACTAGTCGAAGACGCAGTTCTACTACATCACCGGCATCGCGGAGGAACACGCATGCTATCATAGATTTCTTCAAGATGGTTCCGTCCACAGGCGAAACGTTAGGCTTAAACCCACAGAAATGATTAACTGAAAACGTTATGGAATCATTGTCGACAACCGTGATCACATCCAAACCTTCACGAAGCTCACAGGAACCACCCGAAGACAACTTAGTCAAGGAAAACTTGCAGGAGGTTGTATCTTTCATACAGTGGGGCATAGTCAAGACGACATCTTTGTCGAAGACGGCGTCTGGTGGTCCACAGTGCACGAACGGAGAGAAACTATGCTCGTCAACTGACGATGTACCTGTGACGAAGATGTAGACTTGTTGCTGTTTTTCGATTGGTATTGCGCCAGGAGGAACGTACAAGTGAACGTCTAAATCTTCAATGGACAAACATCCACCGTGGCAGTCTAAAATGGCCGCAGCAAAGTTGTCAATTTTGAAAGTTTGACCAACTACATCGATGCCCCGTGCTTTGGCTTGCTCCAACATCAATTCGAATGATTTGAGAAAATATTTCTGTTTGAAAAAAAAAATTGTAATTAAGAGAGAGAGAAAAACAATTATTTGGGAGAGAAAAACGAGAGGGAAGGGTAATGCAGCATTATGCAATACATATAATAATTGCTGTATAGCTGTGCATTTGTTATGTCTGCCGAGACTGTTCCAAAATTACACAACAGGCCGATGATTGTCCTCAATAGCATTGTACAAGTTAGTTCGTCATTCATGCTTATAAATTGGTCAAAATGACTGTTTGCCTACTCCCAAGTCTTTGACTAATACACTTTATGTTGGACTGGTTTTTATTTTGCAGTGACTAGCCATTAATAGTGAGCGCTTTGACTCCTGACTAGAATTTTGTTTCGACTTAGACAACTTAGTCACAGTTTAGAGTTTAAACTATTTTTGCCTGGTCTGAAGACTTTTCACAAATTAGTCATATATTATACGGAGCTCTGAGATCAGAACGTTGGCACTTCTCCCAACGGTATCAGTGAAACTCATTTGGTGATGCGTTTACCCTAGCACTATATTTATACACATACACTCAGTCGTCGGATGCATGCTCTAGCTAGCTTTGGCTTCGTCTTCATGAACATCTTACTGTGAGGTAGCCCTCACCCAACCAAAGAGTGTGAAAAATTCAGTTCTATTTTATTTATGCACAATTGGCCCCTGCACCTTCCTAGAAAAAAATGGTTCGAATTCTACATTGTTTTGCTTATACTTAAAGGTTACGATCACAAAAAAACTAATCTGATTAACAATAACAGCTAGTGTACTGACAATAGCACAGTAAAGCACACACATCCAGGGGGACATGAAAAACCACATTACAAATTATAAAATGCACACAACATTACAATAAATTACAAGGATGGTGGGAGTGAACTGAGAGAATTATTGACTAGTCTGTTGAGGTAGGGAACTGGACTGTTACTTTGGAGCTTCATGGAGAGTTTTTTTGATCTAAGATTCAAATTGAGACAAGAACTATGCTTTTTAGGTCTACATTGAGCCCCTAATGATACAAATGAAATAGTTGTGTTGTAAAACATATCCGATAATAGCCAGTCTTCTTAATTAACATTTTGGATTAAATTTTCTTTTAAAAAATCCACAAAATGTTGAAGTCAAATTTTATAAAGAGATTAATTCGATTTGTAAAAAGATATTTTAGAAAAATATTTGAGTTGGAAAAAGGTACCGAACCCTTTGTTTCATACTATATGTATTTTCTACTTTCTTTGAGTTATCAGAAACTTTAATGTTGCAACACTCTGTGCTCATTATTGAAACAATTTTCAAACAGGCGTTTTATTTATTTTATATTTTTTTATTACCGGTATTGTTGAGCAATTTGCCATGTCATTGATTGCTCAAAAGATTATTCTGTTCAAAGGTTCCTGACTGATGGCAACTAGTCAAGAGCAAAATGGTCATCGACTAACGTCATAGTCAGATCATTGAATGACTCGTAATAAGGTAGTGAACTAAGGTTTGAGTTCGCTGAGCAAAACAGCCGTTGGACTAAGCAAACATTGTGCTGGACTAAAGATTAGTGGTATGAGACATCATTTTAATATAGTCACAGGACTAGTTAAAACTACTAGTCGCATCTTTGACTTAATCATTAGTCAGCATGCTCTTTTTTCCCTTCTTTTAACTAATTAAAATCATTTGTGTCAGTGCCACACATAACACTGGACTAATTTGTTAAGTCAAATTAACAAGAATTGTTTTACAGTGTAGTCCTGATTACCGGAAAACTGTTGACCCGATAATACTTCCTGAAAGACCCATTCCAACATTTTTCCGGGCCCCTAAAGTGGGCCCCAACCCCTCGCCGTAAATGCTTCGCATTTGCCCGTTTTTCTTGTAAAATGCCTGACACCCCTATGCAAGCAATAACATCGTGGCTAGAATGCTGTTTCTACATAAACGACTAGCGTGTGGCCCCCATTAACAGTCGACCGATCCCCCGTAATTTATCAAAAACATTAAAGCAAAATATAAGCAATTTTTTTCCTCGGTAAAACAACAAATGTGTAAAACGCCTCTGAATGTCCTAGATTGCACAAGAGAGCACCCAATGTAAAACAAATTTCTCGGGCCCTAAAACGGGCCCGAGACCTTATGCCCCTTCACTCTCCATCAATATTCTCGTGTACAGTCTCATTCTCATGTCCGTATTATTTCATACTTCATATCATATTTGGAGGAGGAGGGGAGGGGAGGGGAGGAGGAGGAGGAGGAGGAGGATGAGGAGGAGGAGAAGAAGAAAAAGAAGAAGAAGAAGAATAACGAATAGTAGACGAAGAATAAAATACAATACAATAAATATATTTATAGAGCGCTCTTACTCATCAAACTAGAGGATTTCACAGCGCTAAACAGAGTCCAGAAAAAATTGACAAAGCAAGACAGTTAAATGTTGGTCATTGTTCGAAGAGATGAGTTTTCAGAGCTGTCTTAAAACTATCCAAGGAAGGGGAGTAGCGGATGAACTGTGGAAGCCCATTCGAGAGTTGAGGAGCATGTGCCTGGAATGCATGGTCACCAGCTATGCTGTATGTTCTGGGCACATGGAGTAAGGTTGTATCTAAACTTGAGCAGAGTCCAGGTCTACCAGTGTGATGTGGAACTATGTGAGAGCTAAGATAATTTGGGGCTTTGTTATGAAGGTTTTGTAGTTTTGTCGAAATTAAGCTTCAACATGTTTGACATCCATTTTTGCAGGTGTTTAATGCAGTATGGAGAGCATGGTCTACAGATTCGGTGCTTTTAGGATCAGCAACAGCGTACAGCATGACATCATCTGCATATGAGTGATAGCTCACACCTTCATACTGTCCGATAATATCCGACACTAGATGCGTGTACATGCTGAAGAGTTGAGGCCGGAAAACTGATCCTTGAGGAACTCCGTATTCCAGACGCTGCGGATCAGATAGTTCACAGGTGACTTTGCATCTGCTTGTGCGACCCGAGATATATGAAGCAAACCAGGACTTAGCAGGGCCAGTGATGCCGAATTCATCAGAAAGTCGAACAAGCAGGATTGTATGATCGACTGAGTCAAATGCAGCTGAAAGGTCAAGAAGAACAAACGCAGCTCGTTTTCTATCCATAGCTTGAAGGATATCGTTCTTCACATTCAGAAGTGCAGTTTCTGTACTGTGGTGTCGTCGATAGGCTGATTGGAAGTCATTTTTTAGGTCATTATAAAGTTCCATCAGGTGCTGTGAAATTTGACCAAGAGCCACTTCTTCGATAACTTTGAAAAGAAATGGCAGATTCGAAACTGGTCGGTAATTCTTCAAGTTGTCACGATCAATGTTAGCCTTCTGAAATTAGAGGTGTGACTATAGCAGCTTTCTTAAGAGATTATGGGAAGTCACCAGAGTCCAAGGATGTCTTGACCATGGACAGAGCGTAGGGTAGAAATGTGTCAATATTCTCCTTGAACAACCACACTGGAAGAGGGTCAACTGAACATGACTGGTTTGGGGATGACATGATAAGCTTGCGAACTTCCTCTCTAGTTACAAAGTCAAATTCAGAAAATTCAGTAATACTTGAATTAGAATCTCTGGTTTGATGATCTCCAATTCTACCTACATAACTATCATGTGAGGAAGCAGCAGATGAGAGAGTCTCCCTAATTTTAGCAACTTTCTGCATATAAATGCAAGTAAATGGCAAATCTGTTAGAAAGATCGATTGCACTCACATGAGCTGGCAGGATTGTTGGTGATCTGTTCAGTACAGAGTACGTGTGTTGAGTACGCGAAATACAGTCTTTGTATCAGCATTAATTTGTTAGTGAACTACAAGGATTTCTCTCTTTGGACCAATCTACCGAAAGTATGGATCTGGTCCAAGTGTTTGAAACGATCATCATCATCATCAGCTGCGAGATTCTTGGACCAGGATCGTTCAAGTCTACGTCGAATACGTCTTGCCTCATAGATATCGTCAGTGTACCACGCTGGATGTGAACGAAATTTGTGTGTCCGTTTAGTGGCTGGACATAACTTATCAAGCACTGTTGAGATGGCACGGTTATAGAATGAGTCATATCACCTGAACTGCCATTAAAAGGAAACTTCATAAAAAACCTCAGTGATGTTAGAACTGAAGGACTCTTTGTTCAAGCTGCGAAAATTACGCGAAACTGACGTCACACTCTGCAATCTAGGTTTGGCCACATCAAGCACACATCTAAGAAAATTATGATCAGAGTACAATTTTTCATGGATCTGGCACGATTTCACGAAAAAATCATTGGCGTTCGAAATTATCAGGTCCAGCATGTGACGAAACATGTGAGTTGAAACTGAGCAGCGTCAGGCTTGTTTGGGATGTCCACATGTATATTAAAGTCACCAGGCAGTAGGATTTTGAAGGAACATGTACCAATCTCTTTGAAGAGTTCATCAACCTCTGCAAGGAAATCAGTAGTTTTAAGGCCATTCAGAATAGAAGGTGGAGGCCTATAAATCTCAACATAGCATGTCGATTTTCCAGGATCAGTATATCACAGACTCGTTCTTAGGTATCATGTTTTGGTTCCATGTTAGTGATAGACAGCTTAAGTGCAGATCTGTAGATGACAGCAATCCCACCATGGGCATTGTTTCTGCTTCGTCGTTGATGAATGTGTAGCCTGATGGGGTACTTTCAGTGATCACCACAGGGTCATCATTCTTCAACCATGTCTCAGTCAGAAACATGATATCCACATTGCTTTCAAAGATGTAACCATATAAGAGAATTGTTTTTTTTCTGAGTGAATTACAGTTCCATAGGTGGACATTGAGTTTATCGTATCGCTCCCTCTGAATAAGCACCAGGTTGTAAAGGGTAGGTTGCGCCTTTATGCAAGAAGTTGGTTTTCTACAATGGCTTACAATCACAGGAATGGTACTGTTATTCTGTTGAGTATATACATACATTTTCTGTAGATCCTGCTGTGCCAGGGCATGGCCAGTTCTATTCCGAATATGGTTTCCACCTCTTCTGCCTCGCATGTGACCAATACCAATTTCCTTAATACGATTGTAAGTATCTTGAGAAAGGTGCTGACGAGTTCCATTGCTGTGGGGAAGGGAGTACATGGATTGCCTTGTGTAGAACACACCCAATCCATCAGCACCAGAACTTGGCTTTAGAACACATGGTATTGAGTAAGTTCGTTCATCCAGAAGCTCACTATTCATCTGAGATCTTACAAGGAGCTTATCCATTGTTGGTGGGATTATATTACTAGATGTGCTGTAGCAAGGCAGTATATCTTAATATACAGCCTACAGATAGTCCAAACTTGAGTAGATAACATACCAATTCTACTCCAAAACAGAATGTCAAAATGTGGTTTAAATCGTCCAAAAGGTCGACAAACTAGTATGACCCTTTGACATTGACTCTGAGTTAAGAAACTCTCAAGACCCAACATGACCAACATATAAATTGGGAGATATGGCAGCAGCAAAACAGCACCCATCTTTTGCGACACAAAGAAGAAGAAAAAGCATAAGAAGTGTTAAGAAAACAAAACCAAATTGTTGCGCGCTATGCTACGAACACCTAACTACACATACATTTTTGTAGAAACGAAATCAAGGTGTTCGGTGTAGACATGTCCGAGTTAGTGTAAACACGTCTTTGTACGAAATATTGATAAACTGTAAAGATTTTCAAGTTTGAACTAAGAAACATTGAAAAATTTGAAAACCGATGACGTTTTAATCAAGACTTTGATAACTCATTTAACCCTTTCCCTATGTGTATTAAGCACTGTATAGTCAGTACCTTCCCGAGTTTCATTAAAAAAAAAGAACAACACGGGAAAATTACTCCTTGGCAGACGTCATACCACCAGACCACCGAGCTAAGTGCGTCTTTGTTGGATGACAAAAGTGCTGTCATTAGGCATTTTCCGTGGATTAGAATAACACAGCATCATGCCAAATCAAGCCTCGTGGATCGGTGAACCGTCTGATCAATGGAGCGGAACAGCCAGTCACCGTGCATTTTGCATTATACACAGTAAATGTGGGTTAAAAGATACGTAAACTTTAAAGTATGTTTTCGCCCGGAAAATTATGTCAAAATTAGTATCATCTCTTTGCACAAATATGAGAAGGCTTACCGACCTACAATCTGATGTGAAAATTGTGATGAAATAATAAGTAATTATTGAGTTCCGACTTGAACCGGAAGTCGTGGGCAAATGGGGTAAAACTTAAGTATCGTTTGTTGGGTGTTTAAAGCCCTTTCAGATGATGTATATATTGTAGAAATCCAATATGGAGTTCAGGAGTTATTGCTATTGCGAGCTATTTGTTGTGTTTGCTATGTAGCGATAATAAACACTGGTTTTCTTGTTAATCACACTTGTCATAAAAATATTTAAAAGGGCATAAAGGCAGGGTAAACTTTTGGTAATTGTCAAAGAACAGTATCCTCACTTGCTGTAACTCAATATGCATAAAAGAACAAACCTGTGAAAATTTGGGCTCAATTGGCCATTGAAGTTGCAAAAAAAAACCTTGTTGCATAGAATGTATTGCTTTCAGATGCCTGAGAAAGGCTTCATGCCTGAACTCTTTCTCAGATTCAATTATTTTAGTAAGAAATTACCTTTTTCTCAAAAACTACATTACTTCAGAGGGAGTTGTTTCTCATAATGTTTTTTACTATCGGCAGCTCTCAGGTGTTCCTTACCAAGCAAGTTTTTATGGTAATAAATTTCTTGAGTAATCACCAAAAGTATTCACTGCCTTTAATAAGTCATGGGTACATACAGCCTGAGTGCTAGAATGTCTTGATCCCTGTGAACTTAAATCAACATGACTGTCAGGATTTCTGGTAGGATCTTCCGGTGAGTTTAAAATGCCTGACCCATTTGCTGAACCTTCATGGCTCCCTTCACATGAATTGTCCATATAGGGTAAAGCTTTTTGCAGACTGTCCTTGTCATCCTTCTGACATTCTATTTGACGTTCATCTACCACAGAATCAAAATTAGCAATGGTTTTAGAAGTGAGAAAAGCCTGGAAAGTCTGGGGTTCCAAAAGATTCTTAAAATTAAAAAATTAATTTTCCCCCCTCATCTTACCAGGACAAAATTAAGGGTTTCTAATGACCAATTCCTAGCTATCTTAGGAGTCTACATGTTGCAAAAATATACTTGCTAGATCATCACATTGAAATAACGACCTGTTACCAATTTCCTTGCTGTTTATTATCAATTTTTCTTAATCTCAAGAGTCTACATGTAACTACTATAATCTAACTGAAAGTAAAGATCTTTGTAGTGTGTAGTGTCAGTAACAATATGGCCTCCGCCTCCCCTAAGAGCCATTTGCGAATCCTGCGACCAAAGATGCGGTTGGTACCTGCTGTCACATCGCTAAGCGTGGATGTATTTGACGCTCATGTGAAAATATCGTGACAGAATTTTGCTGTTTTCTCAGCAAGCAGACACTGTATTCAGCTGAAACTTTCACAGGTTACTTTTATGTATCTTTCGTTATAATTTTGCCTATAAAAAAACCCTTAAAAAATGACCCAAATAGTAGGCTTTCAACTGACTAGGTAGGGGTACACCTTTTTCTTAAACCAACAAAAACGTGTATTTTTGAATATTTAATTCACTGATATTAATTGGGAGGAGGAAAACTCTCATGATACTGCTACGCATAACATGCAGATTATCAGCAGATCACAGGCCAGCTTGCAATTTTAGAACTGGCGAGTGTCAGTTTCTCATTAACTTCTTTTCTTGTCAGATTTTCTTTTGAAATTAACAGAATTATCATCATCATAAAAATTGTTACTCTTTTACCTGGTTTAACGTAATCACATGTAGCCTCTGTAGGTGGGTTAGTGCTGCCATGATTTGTCTGCCAAGCTCCCTCACCTATGCAGCCATAAATAGAAGTCTGCTCATCATAATAAAGATCTAAAAATACAGGAAAATGGGTTCCTACAGAAATAAAACGACTCAAGTACAAAATATATGACTTTTCAAAGACTTTCTAGGGCAACATTAAGAATAACCTAGGCCAATTTTAATGCTGTTTTTTAGCATTTTCTTTTTTATTTTGCTGTTTTTCCCCACATCTTAGGAGTCTACATGTAACGGCTACAGTCTTACTGAAAGTAAAGGTCTGTTTAGTGTACATTATCATCAACAAGATGGCCCCCGCCTCCCCTTCAAGGCATTTGATTCTCCCACTTTATCATATGTCACCAAACACAAGTGGGAAAGGAAAATGCCCAGTTGTTCTATTTGAGATATCATTTGTGTTTTTTGTCACTCGTGCAATTTTTTCAAGATCACATTTGCCATAACCATGTTTTCTGTCTCAATTTGAAAATCTGCAACAATTCACCAAATGTCATCATCAAATATTATCTTGGTTTCACTATTTTGGGAGACAATGTCTCATGTGTTATACAGTGTAGTGCGCATTTTAGGCGATGCAGCGTTTACACACTAACCATAATTTCCAGGCAGACGGTATTCACATGTGGCGTTGGTGCAAGGAATCTATTGGCCACATTAAACATGGCAAATCAAAGGACTATGAGTTGAAATGTAACTCTTACAGTGACCAGTGCTAGCTCTACCAACACTGTACAAGTACACACGTACATGCAAAAAGAAAAACTGTTAATGTGATAGTTGATGCTCTGAAAGTAAAGCCACCACTCCTTTTCAGCTTTCAGGTTTGAAAAAAAATGATTAGCACCACAACAGCATTGCCATGTTGTATTGAATATGCAACAGTACAGGGCGTACATGCATCCAGAGGAGTAGTAAAGTTCTCATTTTTTAGTAAACTTTTTTTCTACAATATTAATGGTATTATATTATCATCATCATAAGTTTTGCCATTTTACCTCTGACAGAATTTCCAGCACGTTCTGTCGAAATATGCAAAGAGGAACATGATTCTTGTGGACGTTTTTTAAGTGAACAAACGTATAAACAAACGACCACTATGATGACCCATCCCAGCAAAACAATCACAATTATGAGTACTGGACCCAAAGATGTAGGCCTTTTTGTAGGTTCTTCAGTAGTGACAATATTGACAGGTTCTTGAATAGATGGAGTAGGAGTTGGACATGGGAGTAAGCATTCATCATAGCGTTCACTGTTCTCATCTTCACATCTTGCACATTGACCATCTCCTTGGTGTCGAAAATAGCTGTTGATAAACATCAGTGTAAACAAATATTAGTAATTTTCAATGACAATGGTAAATCTTGATATAATCCTAGAAAGAGACTGTTGAGGGCGCCAAGTAGGAGCAAAATGTAAAACTCCCTGGTTGGTCTGCTAGCTGCCACCACAGTACACGCAATCACTATGGGAAGTCTTCCTTTGACCTCAGCGAGGGAGGTATTTGAGCTTGAGACATCATATGCAAGTGGTCATTTACACATACTTCCTAAATGTTTCCATAAAACCTAAAAATGATGTTACAAATCGTTGCCAGGGAATCAAATGTCTTCTCTCGTCCAGTAAGAAGTTGAACAATAGTTGGATTGTACATGACCTCATCACCGTCCACCATCTTTGATTTAAAAAAAAAAACAATTGAAGCGTGCACGTGTGTACGCGCTGTGCACAACTCTCGGCCTATGATAGCCTTTCACGCATGAACGTTTCATCAACAAGGGGTCTATTGGAAATTCACTGTCAGAATCATTGCTTGGACAAGATTTACATAATTTATACTTTTTCTTTGAAATTGTTGGTTCCGCTGGTCGGGTACCGTAGTAATGTGGAAAGCAGGTTTTTACTCTGTAAAGTTCACAATAGAAATGCATAAAAAATGCTTGTTTAGTTTACAGGAAGTAAAATATATTACTATGGAAACGATCAAGATCGAATATAGTTTCCCAAAAGTTATTCAACATATCCCAGTTTTCTGTGGGGAAACGCAAGAAGGACAGTTTTTGCATGGACAAGTTCAGTCTCATGAAAAACAAGTTTTGCTGAACTTTAAAAAGCTCTTTCCTCTCAGTACTCATAATTTTGTTTAAGTTAATTTTTTCCTGATTTTGTCACAGTGAACTTTGTTGTCTATACTGACAAAGTTACACAGTTCACCCTTCGATGCAGAGACATTTGTAATGATTTACATTTGCATAAACTGGTCCTTACACAAACTTGAAATCAAATTCTGATATGATAAAATTAAAACAGTTTGTCCAGGCCACACAGCCTACTGCACATCTGACTTACCCACAACTGCACTGACCACACTTGCGATCTGATGTTGATGTACAATTCACAGCATCCTCCATTGTGTTGGAGCAGATGCGACATGATCTGCACATATCCGAAGAATCATCGTCAGAGAAGTGTCCCTGTGGACATACCCTGCAGACTGCATTAACACCCTGACCATTGCCACATATCTATCAATAAAAAAATAATTATAGCTACGACTATAGACAGATCCGAGTGACTAAAATTACATGTAGGCCAGTATTACTGGGTTGGCTTTGTTTGAAACACTGTACAGAGCATTCGTTTAATAAGAGTAAAATCCTGTGCATTAATATGAACCAAAGTGTATCATCTCAGTAAACGTGAGGGAAAAAGAGGACAGTGAAAATGAGAAAAAATGCATATCAGGGTTGGCCCTTAACTTTGTTAGTGTATGGCCTGCAGGACCAATTAGCCTGTCCTTTCACTTGTCCCTCGTTAAAAGAAAGTAATAACAAAAAGGTGTGTGTTTGTTTATTTCTCACACAATATTTGTATTTTTTGTGCAAAAGAGTACCTTTTTGTACAGGGTCCAAACTTTCTTAGAAGATGTTTTCTTGAGTTTGTCTCTTTAAAACAAACAGCGTTTCACATAGTCCTTAATCAGACATCAGTGGAGAAGTTTATTTTACTTTATCAGCAGTTCCATGTTAGCTGGCACTGTGGTCGGGTTGAGGTGGACTAGTGTTCAGAGTGGGCTTAAGAGTTTTGTTCTTGAAAGTCTCTTGTGTGGTAATGGTGTTTTGATCATCAGACAAGTTCATTTCCAAGGTGTCAGGTGTCTTTGGTTTTCCGTAGGTGTTCACGGTGAATTCATATGATCGCTCATCTAATCTGCATGGGACTTGAGCTTTTTCCAACAATCTCCATCCGGTTGGAAGGGTTTCATCCGCACAGTATCTCGCTGTTTGAGCTTGAGAAGATCTTTGTTTGAGACGTTGTAATATTTGGCTCGTCTTTGTTGATTAAACTGTAGTTGCTTCAACTCATGTTTGCTCTGTCATCTTCCAAGTTGAAAAAGATGTTGAGATGTGGTATGATTTTCTTTGTTCTTCGTCCCAGAATCTCTGTACTAGACTAGTATCAAGTCCTTGGGTTGGTGTGTTGCGTGCTTCGAGTAGAGACAGATCTTCGTCTTCACCAGTAGCAAGGCATTTTTCAGCATTTTCTTGGCTGATTTGACTGCAGATTCAACTTTTCCATTTGCTTTAATACTGTTGTATGGGGAGATGGCGTTGTGTTTGATTCCCCATTGACGCATGAAGTCATCACAATCATGTAAAGAGAATGGCGGTCCATTGTCACTCATTATAACAACAGGTATTGGCAAAGTGGTGTTTCAGTTTGTTGATGACATTTTGGGCGGTGGTTTTGTGTAGGTCCACCACCCAAAAATTTGACTTAATTGTAGCAGACAGTGGTTGGGGTAATCTTTCCCATTGAAATAAAAGAGGTAAATGCGAGTTTTCCCATGGTCTTTTGGATAGGTCATGGGACATCAATGGTAGTGGTGCCTGTGCAACATAATTTTCCTGGCATGTTTCACACTGTTCTATCCAGTGTCTTATTTCATCGTACATTCTTGGCCAGAAAACATACTCTCGAGCTCGCCTTTTTTACTTCAGAGCATTGTTGATATGTTATTCATACGGCACCCATGGTTTAAAAGCATCGTGATAAATAATTTTTTCCTTGAAGATTTATACACACATTTTTGAGATTTTTTTTACAATTTCACAAAAAGAGCACACCTTCCAAGTCCAATGTCGCTTCCTGTCAGTTTAATACTCGGATTACAACACATTTATTTACTGTGATTTGACAAAACAGTTGTGGTATGATCTGTCATACCTCAAAATCTTGTGGTACCTAGGTAAAATGTGTGATACAGTGTAATTTGAACACTCACACCGCGTTTCTGCTGGTTTTCTATCATACTGCAACTTATTCATCTGGTCACGGTTATTACCGCACTTGCACAACAACTTTTTAATTTGCAGTATAACTATCATTATACCACAACTTTATCAATGTGTTTGCTTATTCGTTCGTGTGGTAACATGTTCCTCGCAAACGCCACACAACACCCGTTTCATGTGCTTTCTTACTGCAGAAAATAATGTGGTATTTCTATCACCACAACGTTTCAAAGTCGCTTCGTTATTTGTGTGGTAACTTGTATTGTATGTACTACATAAATACCAAACAACACTTGTTCCTGGGATTTTTTACTACAGCAAACTATGTGGTATTTCTTTCGTACCATTGTGGTGTGTTTCGAAGTCTTGTCGTAATAAATTCATGCGGTAACTTGTGAAATACCACATAAATACCACACAACACTAGTTCCTGTGATTTTGTACTACAGAAAAACTATGTGGTATTTCTTTCATACCACAGCGTGTTTCAAAGTCTTGCCATAATTCATGCGGTAACTTGTGATATACCACATAAATACCACACAACACTTGTTACTGTGATTTTGAACTACATAACAATATGTGGTAATTCTTTCATACCACAGCACGTTCCAAAAGTTGTGTGGTAATTCCTGTGGAAAATTTATGGGGCGCCGTTTGTCAATTACTTGTTTAGCGTTTTTTTGACCTGTTTTTATCATGGTTTGTAACAATTAGATGTAAACCATAGAAGTTGCTGACAATTTTTTTATGGTTACCATGAATATACCAATCAAAGCTTATAAAATCATGGTTTGTAAACCATGAAAATTTAATCATCATAAAACATGGTTTATAAACCATGTTTATCAACCATGAAAACTGAAGCGTCATAAAACGTGGTTTATAAACCATGAAAAATAAAGCACCTTCAAAACATGGTTTATAAACCATGAAAATGTAAGCACCTTAAAATCATGGTTTATAAACCATGAAAATTCTAGCATCATGGTTTAAAAATCATGGTTTATAAACCATGAAAAATGAAGCGTCATAAAACGTGGTTTATAAACCATGAAAATTTAAGCACCTTAAAAACATGGTTTATAAACCATAAAACTTCTAGCATCATGATTTATAAACCATGAAAAATGAAGCGTCAATAAACATGGTTTATAAACCATTCAAATTTGAGCACCAGAAAAACATGGTTTAATAAACCATGAAAAACCGTGTGTTCACAAATCATGGTTTAATAAACCATAAAAACTGAACACAGGTTTCATTCAACCTCCTTCCCATTCTGGTCTATCGCCACTGCACTACAGGTAAGTGCAATAGCGTAATAACCGTCACGTCGGCCAATTCTACGGACGGAGAAAGTTGACTCATTTTACGAAAAAACATTTTTTCCCGTGAAAAATATGTATGCACGATGGTTCCAGTCAGTTTGAAAAGTGTTTCCAGATACACTCTGATTACAACCATTGTTTTTGATGGTATTTTAGTCTTGAACCAGGCTGAAGTGAGCACCGAATTTGGGCCCAGCACCGAATTTCTCCTCAGCGCCGAATTTCAAAATTTCCGCTAAAGACCGTCACTACATGTCACCACTATCAGGAATGCAATAACAACACAAAGATGGCGAGTGCTTCATGCGAAATTGTATTATTTTTGATAATTAATAATTTTGTTACATCCCTGGCTATATCTCCTGAGCGGAAAAAAATTCTCAGCTCACTAATTAGCTCAGCCGAATTAATTAAAATCTAAAAGTGTTAAATTAGCCCATTATAATGAAGCACAAAATACAATTGGCATGCCCTACTTTGAGGAAAGTTGTGTCATCTTTAATTTATGAAATTTTAATTATTTTTGTTCATAGAACTGTTTGTATGGTGTTCCATATGTGCCACTCCTTCAGAAATTCCGTCGCCTTTTCATTTTGTCCGTCGCGTTTTAAATTTTTCCTTCGCGCTTTCAATTTTTCCGTCGCCTTTTCATTTTGCCTGTTGCGTTTTCAATTTTTCCGTCGCCTTTTATAAACCATGATTTTTAAACCATGGTGCTAGAATTTTTATGGTTTATAAACCATGTTTTTAAGGTGCTTAAATTTTCATGGTTTATAAACCACGTTTATGACGCTTCATTTTTCATGGTTTATAAACCATGATTTTTAAACCATGATGCTAGAATGTTCATGGTTTATAAACCATGTTTTGAAGGTGCTTTATTTTTCATGGTTTATAAACCATGTTTTGGAGGTGCTTAATTTTTCATGGTTTATAAACCATGGTTTATAAACCATGTTTTATGATGATTAAATTTTCATGGTTTACAAACCATGATTTATAAGCTTTGATTGGTATACTCATGGTATGTAAACCATAAACAAATTTGACAGCAATTTCTATGGTTTACATCTAATTGTTACACACCATGGTAAAAACAGTTCAAAAAACGCTAAACAATTAATTGACAAACGGCGCCCCATAAAAATTGTACATACCACACGACATCCGTTTCCTGTGGTTATTTATTACACGACATGTTGTGGTACTTATGTCTTACCGCAACATTTGTCAAAGTCATGTGGTATTTAATGCGGTAATTTCCACTTACCACAGGAATACCACAGGACATTTTCGTAAGGGATAGCGTTCCCTCCATACCAATGGCCAATGTGCAAGTCTCGTTTGATGTCTTGCCTCATCATTTTCAGGATAACCAGTCGTTCTCCTTGGAGTACGGTGTGACTGGAGTGGGAAGCAGATTTTTTTGTTCTGGCCGACCTTCTTGAATGCTATGCTTTAAGAGTTGGAGAGTTTCATCTTCGTCAGTAATTTTCTTCATATTGTGAATCCTCGTATCTGGTATTGTTAGGTGCTGTAGAGATTTTATTTTTTCAAACTCATATTGTAGAAATGATCTGCTGAGAGGATCAGCGATTAGATTGAGTTTGCCCTGGTGGTATTTCACATCAGTATCGTATGCCATTGCTCGTAGCAGCATTCCTTGCAGCCTTTTGGGTACTTTGTTCATTGCCTTTTTTACTATGCACTCAAGCGGTTTGTGGTCTGAATATACAGTCACACGACGACCATATTAAAAGTGTAGTGGTGCCATTTTTCAAGAGCAAAGGCAACAACTAGCATCTCTTTTTCACTAACCCCTTTTCTGTATCACTCAGGGCATGACTGCCATGAGCGAGTGGTTTGTCATCTTGGAGCTTGGCACCCCCAATTCCTCTATCGTTGACATCAGTATGGATGACGAGATCTTTGTAAGTGTCAAAGTGTGACAGAACTGGAGCTTTTGTGACAAGTTCTTTGAGTTCATAAGATGCTTTGTCATGACCATTGCACTATTTCTGAGTTAGTGCATTCAGTGGCTCCATCCCTTTTGAGAGATTGGGGAGGAACTTTGATAAGTAGTTTACCATACCTCTCAGTCTGTCAACATCATCTTTTGTAGTCAGCGTTTTCATCTTCAGCACAGCCCAGTTTTTAATTGATCAACTTTGAGTTCATCTTTAGAGGTGATGTGACCAATGATAGCTAGTTCAGTCAAGGCAAAAGAGGACTTATCCTTATTTAGTACTATGCCTTTTTCCTTGCATCTTTGCAGCAGTGCGAACAAGAAGATTGTGCACTTCATCAGCTTTGCCCCATATGATTATTGTATCTGCCACATTGAGAAAATTTCACAGCTCACCTTGAGACCAAATAGTAAATGTTTCCATCGGTATCTGCCCCAGGGTGTAGCAAAGGTAGTCAGTTCAATGGATTTATCGTCTAGATCGCAGTAAGTATCCATCCGTCAGATCACAGGAGGAGAAGCGAGGGCTAGCTTTGGTAGTATGTTGTTGAGAACAGCGAGTGAATAGTGTTCTCTTTACAGTGCCTTGTTGAGAGGACCTGGGTCAATAAAGATTCTGACACCTCCAGATCTATTTTCTGTAACAGACATTTGGCTGACCCAGTTAGTCGACTTGTCAATTCCACTGATCACATCTTGCTCAACAAATTGATTAAGTTTTGCCTGCACTGCCAGTTTAAGTGCTTCAGGAATATTTCTTGCAGGTCTGAAGTCACAGTGAGGTACACTTTCTTCACATGCAGAGTGCCCATATGTGACGAGTTGAATACTGCAGGGTATTCTTCACAAATTCTGGCACTTGAGGAATCGCAGAGTGAACTGCAGCAAACTTATCATAGTTGATGGTGATGAGACCCATCTTCTCTGCAACTCGTCATGCAAAAGTTCTTCCACATCTTTAATTGGACTCGCTCAGGTTTGATTTCAGTGATGTATTTTTAGGGTAGAAGATTCACTGTTGCGCCACTATCAACTTGGAATTTGATGGATTGACCTTTGACCTCCATCTCACAGTAGGCCTACACATGTTTGCTGTCATTCTTCACAGAAGTCACATCAGTTGTCACACAGCTAATGCTTTCAGCAGATGAAGATGAAGAGAGATAGTCATCTTCTACTGCATAACACTATTTGCACTCTTTTGAATTACGGAATTGATTTTTTACGGCACGTGTATTACAGGTAGGTTCCCAGGCAGGGCATTTCTTCTTTCATAAGGTGGAATTTGCAGCAAAATTGGCATCGATTAGGCATCATTCCATCAGCTCCACCTTTATGCAGTGCAGCATTCTTTGATTTTGAGAATTTCTGCTTTGAAGGCTGTTTAGTAGTTGTCTTCATTGGTTTGACTTAGTGAACAGTTTCGGCATTCCATATTGCCTTCATGTGTGCATTTTATACAGCTTTGCAGATTTCAATAGCTCTGTTTAATGTTAGATCATGAGTTGCCATCATTTCTTTCTTATTTTGTCTTTAAAGACTCCCAGGAGAAGAATATCCATGAGTAGAAATAGAATGTGAATGCGCAGAAACAGAATGCCTTACTCATGTCACGAGGTATTGTTATGTACCTCTCCATTGTATCTCCTGAATTCTTGTTACGGCTGTTGAACTTGAAGAGTTAAAAGAATTCTTGGCGTTGGCCAAGATAGTGTGCATCAAATTTTTGCCAAAACCTTTGAGCATATTTGCAGGAGCATCACATTTCATGCCATTGTAGACTCTACTCCATTAGGACCAATACTATGTAGTAGTCTGGTAAACGTTAGTGAGAACACACTGTTATCCCAGATTTGTCTCCATATTTTACATTTTACTGCTGCATCTCTGGCATCAGCGCTGTCTGGCATTTGCATTAAAATGAGCGTGCGGGTGGAAATTTTGCTTTCTGTACTGATTAGTACCAGACCCATTGGATTGAGCAGTAGAAGTTCCAGGGAGTACTAACAACAATTTGTTCTCCATTATCCCCATTGGTCGGCATCTTGATAGGCTCAAGTTCCTTATCCAGCAGCCATTTTATTTTCCCTTAATTTCAGTCAAATTAAGGGTTGACAGAATATATACAGCTAGAAATAGGCAAATCGAACAATTTTAAATGCTTAAAAAGGTGTCACAAAATCGCAAGGCGAAGCAGTGACATGAAAATAAATGCCAATTCCCTGCTGTGTGTACGTGTACGTTGTGCAATTACTCAAATCAGTTGGTCATTGTTCTTGCGCATTGGAAAATTCTATTGGACTTTTCGATTTCTGAAATGGGTACACGTAGAGGATGTTTTAAGGAGGGAAGTTAGAACAAACTACAAACACATACAAAGAATATAAAATGGTTTGGTTTAACATTATACTGATCTGTTAAGAACACCAGTTTATAGGAGATGATTTAGGATACTAGTGTACTTGAGGCCACAAGTTGTTTTTTAAGAAGGGATTAGGAATACTGCTATTTTATGTGGAGTGGTTTAATAAATAAAACAAGTGTCTGAATAAATGGTAATAGTTGTTATCATTTATTATTCTATCTTTTGATTTATTGGGTGGCTTTCTGTATTATGCAGAGGCTTTTGGGATATTCAGAAGATTTGTCGGGGACAGTCTAGAGTCAAAATAGTTTTGGTGGTTTGTACAACAACAATTATTATGTCACTGAGGATTTGCTCAAAATGATCTTTGGATGCATTTTGCCGGCGCCACATGTACTCTGCTAGCCTGAAACCGAAGCCGTCGGTAGAGCTGGTATCCTGGGTGTTAGGCAGACTCCTTTTGAGCTGCCACAACTGGCACTCAATATTTGGAGATGTTCGAAATTTTCCTGACTGAGGCAATCATGTGCTTTCCAAAAATCGAATATGATTGTGGATCCAGCGGCAACATATTCCTTAATTAAAGGAATAAGTGTCACTGAATCCCACCTCAATCATGAAAATATCTTTCGTTTCACGGCAAATGCCGCCTAATACCCACTTACCCTCGACCAGACGACCTCGGCTGTATTTCCTTCGGCCAAATTTAAATTCATCAATCTCAACGGTTTTACTGGGGCCGCCAATTCCTTTGCTGCACTTCTCCTGGACGGCTCGAAGACAAACTTCGCCTCAAGAGGTTAACCAGACCACGACAATTTTATTACTGCTACTACTACTTGAACTTTTTTGTTTCCTGGTTTTCTTTATTGCCGCGTCGGTTGACGATATGCCGCCCAGTAGTAAGTGAGCTTCAGGATCTTCCTACAAATGCGAGCCCTTTTCCGACACCCTGGATTGTTGCACTGCCATGAGCACCCCATCGCCTCGGTCCGCTTTCACGTCACACTGGCACAATACTTTGTCAATATCATTGGTCAAAGATGCCTGTGGTGCTCTAACAACATTAAAGTTAGTGTCAATATGGAATAAGTTCCTACCCACTCATGGCGACACATGGTGTTATTGTTTAACATGATAAGTTGATAGTTGACCATAGTACCACGATTGCCGACAACAGCCACTGGTTTGATGTGTCCAACTCTCATCAAAGCTTATTTTTATGGAAGTTTGACTTCAGATGAGTTTTAGAGTATAGTGAAATACAACCCTTTTGATGAATTTATGACTTTTGGGGTGATACAAAAAATTGACTTCAGCGCGATTTGAACCTCGCACTCTACCAACTGAGCTTTCTAGCCCTAATGTTAGCGGTGATTCTTAAGGTGATCCCTCTCCTGCCCCTTGTAAACTTGGGTATGATTCGTGGCTAATGGCTATAATTATGGCAGTTAAATGTTTAATGACTTTTGACTGACACCCCTGAACAAAGATATTGACAAAATAGATGACCGCCAACATTAGGGCATGTTAATCCGGTGGTCACAGGTTCAAATCCCACTCTTGTCAATTTGTTTTTGTTCAACCCAAATTAATTAAAATCTACCAAGTCACTTTCCCTTGTGGTTTATCACTTGTCCAGTTCTTATGATAGTCTAATTTAAAACACAGTTGAGACTATTTGATTTGTTTTACCTTTCGAAAGAAAATCAAACAAATTTGCACTCGAACTGTTTGCATAGTCACTGTAGTACTTAAATATAAAACGCAATCTGATTTTTGTATGACATGTCTTACCTCTGAAAGACCATAGCCTTGTCCGCATGTCGGACATGGTACGCACTCGATACCATTAGAAAATTGAGGCTTTCCACCAACGTCAGTACATGTTGGTTCACCATAGGGTAGCCTCTCAACAACCTGATGGTAAAAACAATAGTTTTATTGAAATTTACATAAGAGAGAAAAACATAACAACTTAAAGGAACATTACAGAATTGGTTTTTGCTAACAGAACAGTTGCTGGCAGTGTAAGCACTTTATGTAATCCACCATATACATAAACTGACAAACCTGTAGAAGTTTTAGATCGATCGGCTATCTTGGTCACGAGAAAATAGTGAAAAACCGATTAAACATTTGCATGAAACCATATAGATTCAACAAATGAATAAAACGCTCACTGAGCGATAAACTCCAATCGGAAAATTAGTTTATTCATTTCTCATCAAATATGGCATTTGACATAAATATTTAAAGGGATGTTTTCTACTATCATCATTATTAGACCGTGTAAGTTTAATGTAAATCTGTGATCAAAAAGTATATTTTACAAGTTTTTTTCTTACCAATTCTGTAACGTTCCTTTAAATGGTGCTTGTAGAAAAAAGGGAAATTCCAGTAATTTAAATATTTCATACATTTATCTGATTCCTTCCGCTTTTTGGAGTGTTGGGTCCTGTTCGGAAAATGTGTTTGTTTGTCCATTAAGGGTCCTTAAATAGTGGGGCCAGTAGGTCGATTGTTTAAAAATGTGGATATTGTATTGGGGAACAAATGCATAAAATAAATATGAAAACTACTTAATCAATTAAGTATTTTGAATAAAATTTTAAAAACATATTAAACGATTGTCATAGCAAATACAAAATACTATTGAATCAATATTATATTTTGTGTTATTTTTTACATCGCTATTTCTACATTGAAATACACCATTCGCACTGTAAATCTTTAGCCTTGATCTTTGTGCACGATTCTATTGAGCAGTATATTATGCACTTTAAGTTTAAAAGCAATTAAACATTTGGGATTGTGCTGCGTATCACCGGCTCAGATGGTGTCGAACACGAGTGTCACAGAAATTTGTTTTTACGTATTTTTCGTTGGGACATTCGCAAGTGCTTGTTAATATTGTCTATTGTATTAACATTAACCACCGTGGGTTGGTAAACTGCTTTATATTCAATGTATAGTTTTAACAAATTTTGAAGAAAACAAAATTTGGTTGCGACGCAAATGACGAGGACAAGAAAACAAGTACTTTATAATACAAAGACTTTTCCTCAAAGGAGATTTTAGGAGGTCAAACATAAATTTCAAAAGTTATACACTAAGCTCAATCTCAAGATAAGGTTGCACAATGTCTGGATTTTTAGCATCCACAGTTGAGATAAATCTTGGGATAGTCCCTTTTGAAAATTAAAAAAAAAATACATGTGAACATTTTTACTTTTACATTTCAACCACAAAGGGCACAAAGAACAAACTTGCTCCGGAGCAGTGTTATTTTTGAGTCATACGTTAAATCTAAACAAATACAGTTGCATGGAATGAAACCACAACAAAGGCAAAATTAAATACCAAGGACAGGATCATCCAAGGTTACTTGAAACATTATTTTTGTCCAATATTTTATATACTGGAGATCATTAACCACTCACTAGCCAATACCAACAATCCTTAGTAATGCCCAATTGCCCCAAAATGACATCTATTCTCCAATATCCCCCTTTCCTGTGTCACTTCACACCAACATGTTTGAACTCAAATAAGATTGGAATGCCTGACCCAGTGATAAGCAATTGTTATACTCAGACATATTATTGACATTGTATCAAAAGCAACTTGATTTTTTTTGCCACCGCTTGAAAGCTGGATTTACATTGTATGGGTATGGTAAACTATTGCGGTCGTTTCATTCCAGACCTTGCCACCATTTCGTCTCCCCTTCGTGAACTGACAAAAGTTGATACGCCTTGGGAATTGAATGCCACACACACGAATGCTTTCATGCTAATCAAGAAGCGCATGACAGAGTGCTGCACAATGTCCTACTTCAACCCCAACAGCAAATCTATACTGGTTCAGTAAAAATGTGGAGCTAATTTACATGTGCTGTACAAGCCTTGTGATCTTGTGGATTATAAGAGCCCTGACTATAATGCTATTTTTCTAAACTTTTCACTTCAGTTCTATGGGTCATTCCGTGCCAACTCACCTGAAATTCAGAAAAGTTTGGCAGGCTCCGTCTCAGATTTCGCTAATTCTTTTTTTAAACAATCCCCTGTGGGTGCCTTGAACACACACAAAATTTTAGAGTCCTACTCCTTGGCATTTCTGAGATATGACCCCCCCAAAATTAAGCCCCGCCCCTTCAAATTGATATTTTGTGTTTTTGAGCATTTTTAAAGGTCTATATCTACAAATGGAGAGAAGATATGTAGCTACAAATTAATTTACAGGGTATCTGGTATCCCATCAACTATAATCTACTGTCAAGTAGCACAGCTCATTTGCATATCAAGGGTTAGGTCTTTAAAAACCTACATTTTGGCATGCGCAATGACTTTTTGTCATTTTTGAGACCCCCTAGTGCCTATGTGAAATGTCCGATTGCTTTTATATTTCATTTGGGCATAAACTAGGTGCATATGTGTGACATATTTTGAGGATAGACCAATCACACCTTTGATGGGTATTTGGCAGGGGTCTTAATATGCGTCCAACTTAAAAAATGCCAAAAAACGCCGTTTTCAAGTGGTTTTTTGACAACGTGGGACATTACTGACAGATTTACCAATTTTTTCCTATAATACTTTGTACCCAGTCTACTTATGTAAAAAAAAAAAAAAAAAAAAAAAAATGGTTTTTGTACTCCTTCATGGTCAGATTTTTATTTAAGTACACCTAGTATTTTGCACTTGTAATGACTTTTTGTCATTTTTGAGACCCCCCCCCCCTAGTGCCTATGTGAAATGTCCGATTGCTTTTATATTTCATTTGGTTATAAACTGGTTGCATATGTGTGAGCTGATATAAGGATAGACCAATCCAACCTTTGATGGATATTTGGCAGGGGTCTGAACATGTGTGCGACTGTAAAAATGCCCCAAATTGCCGTTTTCAAGTGATTGATTGACATTATGACAACGTGGGACATTACTGATAGATTTACCAATTTTTCCCAATAATACTTTATATCCAGTCTACTTAAGTGAGAAGGAAAAAAATGGTTTCTTTACTCCTTCATGTTAAAAAAATTGTGAATATGCTTAGACTAACGTTTTTGCTGTATTATGTAATTTAGGCCATTATGCACTGTGGTGCTGTTTGTTCCTTGAGATTCTGAGATTATGTCCACAGAACATCTCCACTTTAAAAGTCTTGTGTTCTCTTCAGTTAAGACAGTCGTTTGAAGAAGACCAACTTTTCTGCAGTATACCTGTTCATGGCAATCCTCCTTCAAAGCTGCACCAATGCTGCATGCAGGGATTGATCTTTCCTGAACGTTGACGCCATCATCATGGAGCAAGAACTTGCTGAAGTTGTCACTTCTAAAAATGTATCATTCTGTATTTCATCAGTGTTCACTTTTCCTTCCTTCAAAAACTGGTTGCATACAACACTTACAGTTTGTTTTGGACAACCACTTTATTTACAAAAAGAGTGACCTTGTATATTCCAGGGTCTTCTGGCAGGCAAGATACTACTACAGAAATTCAAGACTTATAAAAATAACTGCTGAACAAGTTGTGGGTCGTGTACACCACATGCCTGGCTCTGTTGCTCTTTTGTGAACTTGTAATGTCACCCACATGTTACATGGTCTATAGATAGGGGGAAATTTAAGGGGACATGGGGGATTAACCCACCAGTGACAAGGTCAAAGACTGGACCAATAAATCAGACAATAGACTCTTGTGCTTGTGGTCAGTTGTTTATCTTTGTATTTCACAGTGTTAACTGATACTAGAATGCCAATCTGTTTCTCTACTGTAAGGCTGCTGACTCTAATTTTGTTTGCTAGTCAAACTTTTTCAATGTTGACTCACAATAGTAACAACACTCTCAGTCTCAGTGGATGTTATTTTGGAGTTTTGAATGAGTAACTATTGTTACTCATTCAAAACAGCACCACAGTGCATAATGGCCTAAATTACATAACACAGCAAAAACGTTAGTCTAAGCATATTCACAATTGTTTTTTACATGAAGGAGTAAAGAAACCATTTTTTTCCTTCTCACATAAGTAGACTGGATATAAAGTATTATTGGGAAAAATTGGTAAATCTGTCAGTAATGTCCCACGTTGTCATAATGTCAAATAATCACTTGAAATCGGCAATTTGGGGCATTTTTACAGTCGCACACATGTTCAGACCCCTGCCAAATATCCATCAAAGGTTGGATTGGTCTATCCTTATATCAGCTCACACATATGCAACCAGTTTATAACCAAATGAAATATAAAAGCAATCGGACATTTCACATAGGCACTAGGGGGGTCTCAAAAATGACAAAAAGTCATTACAAGTGCAAAATACTAGGTGTACTTAAATAAAAATCTGACAATGAAGGAGTACAAAAACCTTTTTTTTTTTTTACATAAGTAGACTGGGTACAAAGTATTATAGGAAAAAATTGGTAAATCTGTCAGTAATGTCCCACGTTGTCAAAAAACCACTTGAAAACGCCTTTTTTTGGCATTTTTTAAGTTAGACGCATATTAAGACCCCTGCCAAATACCCATCAAAGGTGTGATTGGTCTATCCTCATAAATGTCACACATTTGCACCTAGTTTATGCCCAAATGAAATATAAAAGCAATCGGACATTTCACATAGGCACTAGGAGGTCTCAAAAATGACAAAAAGTCATTGCGCATGCCAAAATGTAGGTTTTTAAAGACCTAACCCTTGATATGCAAATGAGCTGTGCTACTTTTGACAGTAGATTATAGTTGATGGGATACCAGATAACCTGTAAATTAATTTGTAGCTCCATATCTTCTCTCCATTTGTAGATATAGGCCTTTAAAAATGCTCAAAAACACAAAATATCAATTTGAAGGGGCGGGGCTTAATTTTGGGGGGTCATATCTCAGAAATGCCAAGGAGTAGGACTCTAAAATTTTGTGTGTGTTCAAGGCACCCATAGGGGAGTGTTTAAAAAAAAATTAGCGAAATCTGAGACGGAGCCTGCGGACCCATCAGGTGAGTTGGCACGGAATGACCCCTATGCAATTACTCGCCAATATGTAAACAAAACAAACCGCTTTAATAAATAAGTTAATTTACTCATAATTATTAGTCTAGCAGCAGCAAGGGGTTCAATGCTGACAATCGGTTAGGTCGCGGTCTATACCAGTGCTTGTAATTTTTATTGGGTCACAGGCCTGGCCTAAAAAAGTTTGCCTGGTTTAGAAGATAGATTTAGAAGTTTAAAAAAGTAGTGGATATATACCCCGCACCGGGTATCTTTTAGTAAACACTATATAAGGCCGCTCTACAGTATCGGGCCCTCTTTTAACACTTTGACGCAAACACGAGAAGCCAAAACGTCTAATGTTCAATTTACCATCCAATTCCGATTGAGTAGCGTGGCATGATACATTGGGCCGAGGTCTTCAGAGCAGAGGGTGCGAGGGTGCGAGGGTGCGAGGATCGAGTTCCACTTTTAACAATTTTTTCCTCTCCAAAATAAGAATAATTTTTTTACTAAAATAAATTGATTTAAAATCATTCCCTATTTTAACCCTGCGCTGCAGTATGCCAATCGAAAGCGTCTGTCAGCCCCCCCTGACACAGTCAGCCGCAGCTGTACGGTGTGAAATTGCGTTTAAAACTAATTTGGCTGCTCACAAACTTTTCTAACATGGTACCATTAGACTCAGAAACGTTCACTAAATGCCAAGAAGAAAACAAATTCAAAAAAGTGCAAAATAAATTTTTGTTTATTTTTTACCCAAATCCACAAAATCCACCAAAATCAAACGTTCATGCTTCCGTTACACCGTTACAGTATCGCACAGTCCGCTGCAGTACCGTGTGAAATTGCGTGTTAAACTTATTAGGCTGCTCACAAACTCTTCTAACATGGTATAATTAGACTCAGAAACGTTCACTGAATCCCCAGAACAAAATAAAATGCAAACAAAATGTTCATACGGGGTAAGCACACTCAGTTGAAACAAAAAACCTAATTTTTGCAAAAATCCAACTTTTATGCTCCTTTACACTATCGCACTGTCCGCTGCCGTTCCGTGTGAAATTGCGTGTAAAACTAGTTTGACTGCTCACAAACTCTTCTAACATGGTACCATTAGACTCAGAAACGTTCACTGAATCCCCAGAACGCAACAAAATGCAAAAAATGTTCCTGGATGGTAAGCACACTCAGTTGCACAAAAAAAAATGTTACCAAAATCATTTTTTCCCCATTTTTTTGCACTGCTTTCCAGTGCTTACCAGTCTTCTGAGAAACAAGGTATCTTTTTTACTTGGCCTACCCGAAACCACAACCTGCACCTGGTGTCTGTCTGATGTCTGGAGCAGTGACAGGATGATTGATATTCTCAAGTAACAGCGGCTAGATCTAAGACCTTGGAGTGTGTCAATGGGGTTAGGGTTAGCCTCAAGGGAATTCTATGGGGCTTCGAAGTTAAAGGTGACTGTAGGTCGAAGACTCACCCAGCTAATTTTTCTGGCACTAGTGTTAATATCCGGCTACCGTTAATGAGTAAACACAATTTGTTTACAACGGCACAGTCACTTACTGCGCGTACGGAAGCTTAAAGTGACCATCCGCGTTTCCGAGTTTCCAAGATAATTATCTCGGAAAGGTGGAATACTAAGACGTCTTTCCCTGATATCTTATCTTGGTAAGACGTCTTCCCGTGAAATCTTATCTTGGTAAGACGTCTTTCCCTGATATCTAATTTTGTTAAGACGTCTTTCCCTGATATCTTATCTTGGTAAGACGTCTTCCCGTGATATCTTATCTTGGTAAGACGTCTTTCCCTGATATCTTATCTTGGTTAAGACGTCTTTCCCTGATATCTTATCTTGGTAAGACGTCTTCCCCTGATATCCTATCTTTGAAAGACGTCTTTCCCTGATATCTAATCTTGGTAAGACGTCTTTTCCTGATATCTTATCTTGGTTAAGACGTCTTTCCCTGATATCTTGTCTTGGTAAGACGTCTTCCCGTGATATCTTATCTTGGTAAGACGTCTTCCCCTGATATCCTATCTTTGAAAGACGTCTTTCCCTGATATCCTATCTTTGAAAGACGTCTTTCTCTACTAGCCTTTCTTGGTAAGACGTCTTTCCCCGATATCTTTTCTGGGAAAGACGTCTTTCCGAGGTACAGTTGGAAGGCACGCCATGTGATCGTAACTCACGTCCACATGGATTTCTGCTAAGCAAAACATTGTTAAGCAATAATTTCATCTAAGCACCAATGCGCGTGTAAACACGTGTGCCATCCTTTTGTGCACTTTTTGACACCCAAAATGGCTGACAGGAAACGCGCGTAAATGCGCACTGCGCGTTGTGCAATGGGTCTATAGTACCTTGTTTGCTGAGTGTATAGCGCGTCGCATTCGCGCGGCTATGGGGCGCCGTTTATGACTTTATTACAAAACAATGTATATATAACAAAACCAACATATATATAACGAAACCAATATATTTAAAACAAAACCAATATATATAGAACAAAACTAATTTGTATAGATCGAAACAGATATATATATAACAAAACCAATATGAATAGAATGAAACTAAAATATTTAGAACTAAACGAAAAAATATAGACCAAAACAAACATGTATAGGCCGAAAAAATAGAACAAAACCGATATATATAACAAAACAAAATTATATAGATCAAAACAAAAATATATAGAACTAAACCATTTAATTATATATAGATCGAAACAAAAAATAAAACAGAACGAAGCGCCGCCTACGACGATTAGGGGCCAGTCTGCTAGACTTGAAATCAAGTCGTTTGATTATTGAGTTGTAGTGCACACGCACTGGTAATCGTCGAATTGTCGATCGCTGCACATGTAAGTTTGGCGATTCGTACACGCGAATTCCAGTTTTCAATGTTTTGGGACCATCTCACAGCCACAGAGAAATGTCCCATTTTGGGGGGAACAAACTGCAAAGTGATTAAATTCAGGCAAGTTGCACACGATTCAATTCAAGTGAAGCTGACCAACAACAACAAAATAATTCAGCTTGACTTTCAAGGTTGCATGGAACTATGGAAGCAGCCATTTTTTTCCTTCAAGTTCTATAGTCCCTACGGCATGCAGAAAATTTAACTTAACACCACCGTGGGGTAAGGGGGTCCACCTTTCAAATTATTATGTAACCTGTACAAATAATTTACATATCAGATACCCCGAACTTTTTGATTGACTGTTGATTAGAAATATGCAACATGCAAAAAACACACACTATGCTCTTCATTAGTCTTTCCATTTCTGTACAATACAGCAATGGACGACAATTTTCGTCCCAGTGAAAATGCCTCCCCCCCCACCCCCGCACGCATGGGACGCAGATGCGCCATAATTATTTCCGCATTCCACGAGCGCGCGTGTGCTAACGAATTTATCTCTACATATTATTGTTTTGTTATACAGTCAGTTTCCCGGTTCCGGGTCAGTTTTTTAATTCAGGTCGCGTTCGTCACCGTTTCAAAAACAATTTCAACAAAATACATTAAACAGCTTACCTTGGGATGTGATAAAAATCACCAAATATCTTTTCACAGAAATAAACAAGTATTTAAGATGTGCCGACGAAAAAAACATCGTCGTCCGTTTGCCTGGTTCAGGGCCGGTGTAATCTATTCCGGGTCAGTGCGCCCTCTGTCTGCTTAGCCAGCGAGTTTTGCTCCCGGTACGTTGTAAATTTTAAACGTTCAAAACAGCCGTAGTTTTTTTGACTCGCCACCGCACTTTTTTTCGTGACCCGGAACTGGAGCATAATTTTCTGTCAAGTAAAACCCAACTGTGATAATTCTATTGAAGCAAAATTAACCCGCCTGCACAATATTTGTGTCAAATATATAATAAACATCATAACCGCAATAACTTGGTGTTATCTGCTCAAAAGTTCAAATCTGGAAGATGAGAAGTTTGAACTACTTTTTTTGACTACTTTTGTTATTTACTTTTAATATCGTTATCGTCAACCTTCGTAAGAAAAAAGGCCATAATTTATTTACCGATAATGGTATGCACTTGAAATTTTAGCTGGTATCGGAGCAAATGTTGTTCTTTATAATTACTTAAAAATCTGTGACTTGTAAGATGTTAACTAATAATGTGGTGGTTTCAAAGTTGCACTGACCCGGAACCGGGTCTGAACCGGAACCGGGAAACTGACTGTATATATATCGTTTCGTTCTATATATTTTAGTTTCTTTCTATAAAAGATACCCGGTGCTGGGTATATATCCCACTCACTGACTTTCAAAAAAGGAGGAAATTAGTCAGGCAAATGTAATGTTTTGTACATCCATGCAAGAACAAAAACAACTTCATAACCTTACCACCACAAGGCAAAGCAGTATAGTAATATGCAGACATGACGTCATCTTCACTGTGCTTTGTATAACTATCTCCAGTCAGTATCTCTATCCATGCGAATACCAACAATCCAACAGTCACTGCAGTTTAGCACTGTCTCCAACCCTTTTTCACCACTAAAGCGTTATATGGTTTGACTACATTTTCCTCATAAATTCAACTGTGTAGCTAAATTAATTGAAAAAGAGTTACTTTGTATATAAAACAGTTAAGTTTTTTGGAAGGTGTACTGTCTGTACTACTACACTGGCAGAGGTACTAGATAGTACCAGTTCAGCACGCTTTGAAGGTTTGCGGTTTGACCTTACAATACATCAATGGGCATGCGTCGTGTGCATGTTACGGTATCTGTAGAACAGCTACATGTTGAATGGGCACTGAAATGAATATTATCCAAACCAGCTTGGGTCATTAAATTAATAAGTGGGTGCTCCTGCTTGGCATGTATTTGGGCAAGTTTTACGTGATGCAACGCGACCGAAGGGCTTTCGTTTAAATTGCTTTCTGTAATATTGTAAATAACAAGTACGGCCTATTTACATCATATTAAAATTAAGACAAAATATATCAGGTATTTAAGGAGCCCCTAAAGGGACAGGTAGAAAAAAAATTTAAAAGGTTAAAAAAAAATCCAATATTATTTCGTTCCCTTGAAATATTATTTCGTTCCCTCATATTAGTATTTCGTTCCCTCAAAATTATTTCGTTCCCACGAAATAATATTTCGTTCCCACGAAATAGTATTTCGTTCCCACGAAATCATTTCGTTACCACGAAATATTAATTCGTTCCCTCGAAATCATTTCGTTCCCTCGAAATGTTAATTCGAGGGAACGAAATAACATTTCGAGGAAACGAAATAAGTTATTTCGTGGGAACGAAATATTATTTCGAGGGAACGAAATAACATTTCGAGGGAACGAAATAATATATTATTTCGTTCCCTCGAATTAATATTTCGTTTCCTCAAAATAATATTTCGTTCCCTCGAAATAATTAAGCGGCTACGGAGGCCTTGATATGCCATTTTATTTCCAAGTATCATTACAAAAATTTAAAAGGTTAAAAAAAAATCCAATATTATTTCGTTCCCTTGAAATATTATTTCGTTCCCTCGAATTAGTATTTCGTTCCCTCGAAATATTATTTCGTTCCCACGAAATAGTATTTCGTTCCCACGAAATCATTTCGTTACCACGAAATATTAATTCGTTCCCTCGAAATCATTTCGTTCCCTCGAAATGTTAATTCGAGGGAACGAAATAACATTTCGAGGAAACGAAATAAGTTATTTCGTGGGAACGAAATATTATTTCGAGGGAACGAAATAACATTTCGAGGGAACGAAATAATATATTATTTCGTTCCCTCGAATTAATATTTCGTTTCCTCAAAATAATATTTCGTTCCCTCGAAATAATTAAGCGGCTACGGAGGCCTTGATATGCCATTTTATTTCCAAGTATCATTACAAAAATTTAAAAGGTTAAAAAAAAATCCAATATTATTTCGTTCCCTTGAAATATTATTTCGTTCCCTCGAATTAGTATTTCGTTCCCTCGAAATATTATTTCGTTCCCACGAAATAGTATTTCGTTCCCACGAAATCATTTCGTTACCACAAAATATTAATTCGTTCCCTCGAAATCATTTCGTTCCCTCGAAATGTTAATTCGAGGGAACGAAATAACATTTCGAGGAAACGAAATAAGTTATTTCGTGGGAACGAAATATTATTTCGAGGGAACGAAATAACATTTCGAGGGAACGAAATAATATATTATTTCGTTCCCTCGAATTAATATTTCGTTTCCTCAAAATAATGTTTCGTTCCCTCGAAATAATTAAGCGGCTACGGAGACCTTGATATGCCATTTTATTTCCAAGTATCATTACGAGATCACCGTAAAACTAACAGCATTTTAATTTGTTCTATGTTTCTATGTTTTGTTGTTGTTGTTGTTGTTGATTGTTAGCTTTTTCTTCGGGGGGTTCAGATTGTTTTCTTAATAATTAACTTTAAGTTTGATTATAGTCTCAGGTAGAGTGAGAAGTAAAAGGTTGATAATGAAATTCTTTAAAGGCTTAAGATTTCAGCGTACAAAGAAAAAAACTGTATAACAATCTAATAGTGTTAAAGATAAGATGAATTCCTGAAAACAAGTAAGAGTATTTGGAAATTACACACTAACATAATGGCTTTAATATTCCAGAAATTTTCATGGCATATCAAGGACTCCGTACCAGCTCAATTATTTCGTTCGAACGAAATAAATATATTTTGTTTCCTCGAAATACTTTTTCGTTCCCTCAAAATAATGTTTCGAGGGAACGAAATAATATTTCGAGGGAACGAAATAACATTTCGAGGGAACGAAATAACATTTCGAAGGACGAAATAACATTTCGAGACAACGAAATGATTTCGAGGTAACGAAATGATTTCGAGGGAACGAAATGATTTCGAGGGAACGAAATAATATTTTGAGGGAACGAAATAATATTTTGTGGGAACGAAATAATATTTCGTGGGAACGAAAAAGTATTTTGTAACAAAATAATTTTTCGAGGGAACAAAATAATAATAATTTTTTTTTTACCTTTCATTTTTTTGTTACCTGTCCCTTTAGGGGCTCCGTAGTAAAATTATTTCGAGGTAACAAAATTATTTCGAGGGAACGAAACGATTTCGAGGGAACGAAATGTTTTTTGGTTTTTTTTTCTTTTCAATTTTTTTTACCTGTTCCTTTAGGGGCTCTGTAGTCCTCGTGTAAATGGAAAAATCGTTTTGAAAACATTGATTCTTATAAAATGTAAAATTTTACACTGGTATTTTTTTTATTGGATTTTAGATTGGGAGGGACCAGGTCATGGACATCAATTGGGTTTGGGGCACGTCCCCTCCCTTAGTTTTGCCACTTGTTATGTTCTTCCCTGCCCGTCTGCAAATTTATGTTCTGCAGCCAACGCTGGCTACGGAGTCAACAGTTAAGGGATAGGGAAAAACAGCCTATCCCTTAACTGTTGACTCAATAGCCGACGTGTGCTGCAGAAAAAAAATCGCTGCCGTCTAGGTGACACTAAATTTGGTTTAGCGCCCTCTCGTGTTCCCCGGGTTTCTTGCCTTGTTAGTTTTTCTGAAGTTTTATTCTCGTCGAGAAAAAAGTGACATTCGTTACACTTTTCGATATTTTTTTTTAGCTGTACCAGATTCCAGAAGAATAGTGGTTGTTGAAATGACGTGTTCCAGACGACCTAGCAGCCTTTTCTAGTTGAGGACATCCTGAGCTATAGAGAGAACAGTTCTTTTTACATTTTGTGTTACAAACGTCATGATGAAGAAGATAATAAAGAAGTTGAAAGTTATTTTCTCCACCGGCTCCTTTTACCCTTAATTATGCTCCCAATTTACACAAATGGATGGACAATTCTCATATACTTACTGAAAAATGCCGCAACAACACTTCTGGACCAAGTCCTCGTAGGATTATATTTCTGCCACCCAAAACAGCAGCTTTTATTGAGCTTTCCTGAAAGCCATGTGCACGCCCAACAGCGCGCAATATCTTACATCAACTTAACAACTTCTTTAAAGTTACGGGCAACTAGCCCAACTGAACTTCAACAACGCACAAATCAGAGTTCACCTGACTTCGTGTGGCGCGAACTTGCACCTTGCACCAACCCTATTGGTGCAAGCCGAACACATGACCAATGACGTCGTTCACATATCACGTGCGACGTCACATGACAAAACAAACTCATGCAATTCCATCACAATAATGTCCAATTGCTTTATAAGCGATAACAATTGAGTTGCTCAATTTCCCCTGTAAGTTAGCATAATGATGTAAAATCTTTACATTTTTTTTGTGGTACTAGGTGTTTCTGTTTTAAAGAGTAAAGACCTTTGATTTATTTTAAAAAACAATTCATTATAACATTACAAATATTTTTTTTCCAATAGATGTACACGAAACAAATTGTTTTCGAATATTTCAAATATGTGACCTCTTCGTGTTGCAAATCTGTATGATCAATTTAATATTGAAAGATGTTTTTTCCCCTTTTAATTCTTTTAATTATCTCATCAAAACATTGATAAAGAACAGTAAAATCTAATCTTTTTATTATCATTTCAAACCACACAATATCTATAATACAAATTAGACCAACTTTCTCCCACAAATATTTCAGACCCATTTCTGACAAACCATTTTACCCAACCCACTGTGTCTGACAAACCTAACCCCGGACCCATTGTGTGCGACAAACCAATTACATGCAACCAATATTTATATTTATATTTATTTCATTTTCCGGGATAATACAAACAGTGAACTACAGACAAAACAATTACAGTACAAATAATACTGAGTAGTAAACATAACAAAAAACAACCCCCCAAAAGCTCCCGCAGGATTACCCAAAAGAAACAAGTTTCTGTCGAGGGGCTCTCCGAACTAATAGGATAACAGTGATCAAAACATTTAGGATAAAATTCATTAAATAAAATATCTATAAAATTAAGCAGTTATTCAAAATATTATTTTAAAAATATATAATTAAAAATTACAATACATGTAAGTGTAAATAAATAAATAAATAAATAAATAAATAAATAAATAAATAAATAAATAAATAAATAAATAAATAAAATAAATAAATAAATAAATAAATAAATAAATAAATAAATAAATAAATAAATAAATAAATAAATAAATAAATAAATAAATAAACAAACAAATAAATAAATAAATAAATAAATAAATAAATAAATAAATAAATAAATAAATAAATAAATACATTTAGGATAAAATTCATTAAATAAAATATCTATAAAATTAAGGAGTTATAAATAAATAAATAAATAAATAAACAAACAATTAAACAAACAAAAACTAAAATGATTAAATAAATAAAATACAAGATGGCATATATGCTATATTCAAATCTTTAAAACAATAATAATTTAAAAATAAAAAAATAAAAATATGCAGTGAAAGAGAGTTTGTTGAGCTGTAGAAATTTGATTTTTCAAAACAGGAAGTCAAGGTAAAAATATCTTGGGAGGAAAACTCTAGAAAGCATGAGAGATGGGGTCTATACTGAACAGATGATCACGTAAAGAATTGATGAGAGGTTTTGGGGAACTTTCCAGGCCAAGGTCTCGGACATCGGTGGAAAGTGAATTAAAAAACCTGGGAAAGAGTGTGAACAAAGAAAATTTAACACAGTTTGTCCGGCTGTACTGATGTTTGAAGAGGAGGGAGTGTGTTTTCCTAGTGTTGGCCTGTGGGAGAAAATGTGAAGAAACAGAAATGTGATGTAGAGACATTTAATGACAAAGGAAGCACTGAAGTATACAAGTCTGTTGTAGAGGGGAGGCAAGTGAAGTTTGGACAGGCGTTGTTCATAGGAAAGAGAAATAGCAACATTGTAATGGAAGCAAGATTTAGTGAAGCGACGTTGAATTGCCTCAAGGCATCGGATGTGGTTCTTTTGGTGAGGTAGCCAAACCGGAGCGGCGTATTCCAAGATGGGCCTACAGAGAGAACAATATGATTTGAGAAGAACTTCAGCATTTTTTGATTTCACAGTGCGTCGTATGAAGCCAGCAAGTCTAGAACACTTGGCACGAACAGAATTTACATGCTTGGTCCAGCTTAGGTCGTTCGAAAGAATAACACCAAGATATTTGTAAGACGTGACAACATCAAGAGGTTCATCAGAATCTGCAAAAAAGTAAGGGGTTAGCAAGTGCTTCCTGGAGCGGGTGACATGCATAACTTTGCACTTGGTGGAGTTCAGTTGCATCTGATTATCAGAACACCATTTGGAAATAGAGTTGAGGTCATTCTGCAAATTGGGACTGTCATCATTACATCTAATAATCCTATACAAAACGGTGTCATCGGCATATTGAGGAAGAGAAGATTGAACATGATTTGGTAAGTCGGCTGTGAAGAAATTAAATAATATAGGACCAAGGACTGAGCCTTGGGGAACTCCTGAAGTTACTGGTATCCAGTCAGATCTAGCGCCCGAAAAGATGACTCGCTGTTCTCTGTTGGAAAGAAAATTACTGATCCATGAAAGTATGTTACCGCAAATTCCATATTGGTATAACTTATGAAGGAGGATTGAATGGTCGCACTTGTCAAAGGCTTTAGACCAGTCAAGAAAGATTGCATCAATTCGAGGAGGATTGGAAACATCAAGAGCTCGGGACCAAGTGTCAAAGAGGGAGGTTAACTGAGTAGCACAGGAACGTCTGAGTTGAAATCCATGTTGGGAGTCGGGGATGATATAATGCTGAGAAGAATGGTCAATGAGTTTCTTGCTTATAAAACCTTCAAGCATTTTACAAGGAACAGAAGTAAGGGAAATAGGTCTATAATTACCAATGTGAGATTTATCGCCATGTTTAAACAAAGGAACAACATTCGCTTGTTTCCAGGTGTGGGGAACTACACCTGTTGAAAGACTAAGATTAAATATGTTAGTTAATGTTGGAACAATTGAAATGCCGGCTAGTTTCAGAATTTTTGGAGATATGCCATCCAGGCCAGGGGGTTTGGATGGATTAAGTTTATCGACAGCCTTCATTACATCTGCTTGAGAAATATGAAAATTATGGAGAGGGCTTATACCAGGATGGGCAGCGCATGATTCGAAGTCTGGAGGATGGTAGGAAGATTGCTGTGGAGAAAAGTTACTTTGGAAATTTACATTGAAAGCATTAGCAATTGTACTTGGATCACAGAATGTTTGGTTGTTGCAATTAAAAGTTGTATTTGATTGGTTCTTCCTCTTACTGTTAACAAAAGACCAAAAACGCTTGGGGTTGTCTTTACAATCTAGAGCTAAACTATGAACATAATCATTATACGAATTCCTCGTCAATCGATTAACCAGCGATCGTAATTCTTTGTATTTGTCCCATAAGTTAGCATTGTTTTTGTTCTTCACAGCACGTCTGTATGCTCGGTTCTTTCTTCTCGCCGCTTTGACTATGTCACTTGTAATCCATGGGGACCGGCGGTGTCCTTTGGAGGTGGCGATGGGGACGACATCCTTCACTGCCGCATGGACAAGTGATGTGAAATTGTCCCATGTCTCGTCTACGTCATCTTCAAAGAACAGCTGCCACGGAATACATTGTAGGGTCATCTGAAAATCATGTTTGTCGACCTTGTGGAACTGGTGAAAGGTACGGCGGAGAAACTGGTATTTGGATGTTGTTGAAATCTGGAAGTGAACAGAGTCATGGTCACTGTTGCTCAGACCAGGTTCTTTGTGGATATTCCGAGTTCAGCTCGGGTCATTACAGAAAATGAGGTCCAACATGGTATCGTCACCATGTGGATTTCGTCTTGTAGGGAAGAAGACCAGTTGAGACATGTTCAGGGATTCAATGATGGTAAGAACAGCAGCGGAGCGAGTGTTTAGGTATGGGGATTTGTGTTCATCAGAGGATGCCGAGCAGGGTATTTGTAAGTTAAAGTCACCGAGAAGGAAGATTGCTTGAAATTGGTATGAGCAGGGAAGGATGCGGTTGATCGAGAAAGAAAGTGCTTCGTCAAATCCTGTTGTTGAGGATGGAGGTCGATAACAAGTCCCGATGAGTAGTTTGCCCTTGTTGTGTGGAAGAATGACTTGGACCCAGATGAGTTCACATTCTTTGAAGTTGGCTTGGATGTCGGAAGAGGGCTCAAATTCATCTCGTCGTGATGGCATTAGATTTGAGTTGCATGCAAAGAGCACACCACCCCCATTGCGATTTCTGCCGCGCCTGAACAATTGATACTGTGAGGTGTCCAAAATTTCGGAGTCCATGATGTCAGGGCATAACCAGGTTTCAGTTATGCAAGCGATGTCGATGCGGTTAAGGGTCAGTTCTGTCTGAAGATTGAGGGTTTTGTTTACCACACTGCGGGCATTTAGCAGGACACAATTCAAACTGGTAGAATTTTGATGGTCATGGGGCTGGCAAGATGTTGAAGGACCTGGATTTGGTTGAATGTGTCCTGACCTGATGAGTTGAAGTTGGAAGGTACAGTGGGAATTACTGTAGTACAGAATTCTCTGCCCATGGTACATGGCATGTCCAGTCCTGGCTTTTACAGTTGATCTAGGAGGAACAAAGGTATCATGACCACAGCTGATGAATATCAATAGCAGTGTGACCAGCAGATGCAGCTTAGTGGGATAAGCAGCCATTGCAACAATGGCATCTGGTACTCACGGTTCAGTGGTCAGGAAGCTTCATGGCCCAAAATGGCTTCACTTTTCAGTTCAGAGAAGCAAGAAATCTAAAATGAATTTCACAAAATAACTCCACAACTCTGATGAAATTGAAGTAGAAAATGGTCTTGAACGATCACTGACATTAGCTGAGTAGACTGGTGATAAAAATCTTTGTTGGTTGGAACTCTGACCTTGCAAAAGCTTGTGACGAACGCAGAGCACTTACACTTACATGTATTGTAATTTTTAATTATATATTTTTTAAATAATATTTTAAATAACTGCTTAATTTTATATATATTTTATTTAATGAATTTTATCCTAAATGTATTGATCACTGTTATCCTATTAATTCGGAGAGCCCCTCGACAGAAACTTGTTTCTTTTGGGTAATCCTGCGGGAGCTATTAGAGGTTGTTTTCTGTTATGTTTACTACTCAGTATTATTTGTACATGTAATTGTTTTGTTTGTAGTTCACTGTTTGTACTATCCCGGAAAATTAAATAAATATAAATAAATATAAATATAAGAGCAGTATTTTATGTCACCTCATAGAAGCACATGTGCTTACTGTTGTCTGATGAACCTAGTGCCCAACACAATAATCATTATTTAACAATAAACTCTTTAAACGAAATCAATCTTTAATTTTTTTTTAATAAACGTAAAAACATTCTCTGAAAAGCCTAGATTTCATCTACAACCTAAACATTTTCTCGGGGCCCAGGGCCCGCTTAAAGGCCCGGATCCCAATACGTAATGGCTTCGCGCTATGTCTCTTGGAAATTATAAGTTTTCCCTGGGTAGAACCCTGTTCGCAAATAATCTGCCTCCCTGTCAAAATTATCTTCCCACATGCCTTCACCCCCCCCCCCTTTACAGGGGGAGGGGACCGTTGGCATCTCATCGTGCGCCTGTCTGTGGAGGTAAAGCAGGGGAGGCGAGATTGGGAGAACAAGCAACTTTCACTATCAGTATCAGACATACTATCAGATTGATATAACTACCAGACAAACAGTTTTTGAGCACCATGTCAAACTATTTACACCTACTACACGTTCAAATTTAATGCGTGAATAACTTACCTTCTCTATTTCATCTCACCATATATGTTTTAATTAAAAACTGCCTGGGTATGTTTATCTTTTATAGAAAGTTGTTTTAAAAAATCACACCGTGATTTTGCTGTACATTTGTGTAAAAGTTGAAAGTTTATTCTTAATTTCATAAGTTTGGTATATTAACATGAAGTTAACAATATATTTGATGGATACATCTATCAAATGGGGTTAAGATTTTTACAAATTTTGAAAATACATACTTTTTACCCTATTTTAACCCCAAAATTACCTTAAAATTCAAAACCAAGCGTTGCATCCACCCTTAAGTTTCTTCCCCATGCCATGAACATTAGATCTGACATGGTTGCCGGCCATCAATAAATGCCGTCCAAAATGTAATTTCATACTGGCTTATTATTATTAAATCGAATGGCAAGCTGTTCAACATCTTCCCGATTCATAGCAAAGAGGGCGCGCTTCAGCGTATCCATTGTTTCCTCTTCTGTCTTACCCGACTGTCTCCCAAAGAATAAGTCCAAGACGATTTCTGTGGGACTTCTTCGTTCACGGCCTGCTTTATCCCTGATGCTGTCGATGCTTACTGAGCAGTCACCAACGTCTGTCTCCAACAGTAGGTTTAGAAGTTTGCGCCAATCGTTCTCCAGAGGATGGGGCACATCCAACATATCGTAAAGTTGTTTGAAGAGTATTTTAAACTCTTCACGTGGGCTTGATCTATCACGTACCGCCAGCATTTGGTCCATGAACGTCTGCAGTATCCGTTTAATTTGTGTGGCTCGATCTGGTACCAGTGGCAGGATAGGTCCCTGCTGATTTTTAGTGAAAAGTGAGCTGTCAACTTAATGTGTGGGTAATGAATGGACAAGATAGAATGAACCACGCTGGTTCATTCTAGAAAAAAACAAACCCCAAAACATCCAGATCAATACTGGCAGTTTATCATCGGTTTTTGAAAGACAGAAATTATTCCCATCCTCTAGTTTTCAACAACAATTGTGGAAATCAAACAATAAAACGTTCTGATCCTTGTGGTCACCAAACGGCTTTTGCTCGTCTAAATTAAATAGTAAAATTTTGGACGAAAATATTTCAATTGAGAATTTAAATTGGCATAAACCTTATGCATCAGAATGCAATCGGATTAAAATTAATCACATTTTAATAAAAAAAACTTCCATCCCTGTACTCGTCCCCTAGACAAAGAATGTTATGCTTTATTATTTTAGTTTTGTATTATTTTCACTGAAACATATTAGTTTTACTCACCGGCTCTTCTTTTACTGAGAAGGTCACACTTGATAGACTGCCTTCTTGATAGACTGTCATGCGAGCTTGGAATGAAACTCCCTCAGAGCCTGAGCATCGTTTAGCAAAAAACATCACGGAAGGAAAAGCTTGAGCAGAGGGTGCAGTGGTTTCTCGCCATAACAATTCACGGTGGAATTTCTACCACATCAAAACAATACGAACAAGATTTTACGACAACATGACAACCTAAATTACGACTCATGAACGGAAACAAAAATTGGTTTTCGTACCCGTTGGCAAGATTCCGGTTCAGAGATTTCCCAGGTTTCGATGCAGTTTGAGATTTTCGCCACGGCTCGGTCGTTTTTCCGAACAATCAGTGGACTGTCCATGTCTGCTGAATAGAACCCAAACTCTCTTTCCTTTGTGATCACTTCCTGTAAAGACAAAGTACAAGTTTGGTCATCATCGAAAAAGATATGATGAGATTCAGTCTGAAAGCTCAGCGATTATCAAGTTCATACTAGTACAAATCCCGCAGAGAAATCTGAAATATTGTAAAAGTTGAGCATTTTGATAACCTCGCAAAAAATCACCGCTGCTTATTTTGCTCTCAGTAATCGAAATAAGCCTGATGTGAATTTGCACAAAATAACGGACAAAACCTGTTTTTGACGTACCTTGTGTTTGCTGAAAAAGACGATAAGAGTAGCCTGTATAACTTTTTCAAAAACAAAAGATCAATTTCCCTAATAGAAGAAAAACATTGTATCTGACAGTGACAACAAATATTTACGGGTGATGGATCCCCTACACTCTTCAGGTCTTCGCTGAAATTGTGCAATCAAAAACGTTCGTTGGTTGTTGGGGTGCTGTTGGGGTGTTTGTTTGCTTGGTTTTTTTTGTTAAAACTTATATGAACTCACACCATAAAACATTGAAACAAAACCAGTTAATGTTCGGTAAATACAGCACCAGCAATTCCAGCAAAACTTACAGCAACGAACAGCTACAGCGACAATGTTTGATAACTCACCTGAACATTTACTTTGAGGTCATCAACTAGTCGAAGACGAAGTGTTACTTTATCATCAGAGTGACTGTCTTTGCGGATGAAAACGCACGCAACCATAGACTTCTGCAAGATGGTTCCGTCCACAAGCAAAGCTGTAGCCCTAAACCCACAAAAATGATTAATTGAAAATGTTATGGAATTACTGTCGACAACCGTGATCACGTCCAAACCCTCACGAAGCTCTCTGGAACCACCTGAAGACAACTTAGACAAGGAAAACTTGCAGGAAGTTGTATCCTTTACACAGTGGGGCATAGTCAAGACGACATCTTTTTCGAAGACGGCGTCTGGTGGTCCACAGTTGACGACCGGAGTTGAGAAACTATGTTTGTCAACTAACGAGGTACCTGTGACGAAGATGTAGACTTGTTGCGTTTGTCCTTCGGGTATTGCGCCAGGAGGAACGTACAAGTGAACGTCTACATCGTCAATGGACAGACGCCCACCGTGACAGTCTAAAATGGCGGCAGCAAAGTTGGCAATTTTGAAAATTTGACCAACTACATCGATGCCCTGTGCTTTGGCTTGCTCCAACATCAATTCAAATGAGTTGAGAAAATCTTTCTTCATTATTAAAGTAAAATCATGGAAAGTGGGTAGCTGTCTGAAGGTTGTTTTCTCTTCTGCAGATTTAATTACTTCAGAGCTTCCGTCAGCAGATGTGTTTGCGCTGTTCGACACTTCTTTCTGCAGTTTGTGTTTGATCTCCATTACTCTTTAAATCCTCTTCCAACTCTATCGATTCCCCAAGTTCTGCTGTGCTTAGTGAGGAACTACTTAATTCATCTATTGAGCTTGCACTCTAACAAAAAAATTAAGAGAGAGAAAAATAATTTGGGAGAGAAAAACGAGAAGGAAGGGTAATGGACTGGTTTTTATTTTGCAGTGACTTGCCATTAATAGTCAGCGCTTTCACTCCTGACTAGAATTTTGTTTCGACTAAGACGATTTAGTCACAATTTAGAGTTTTACTATTTTTGCCTTGTTTAAACGTACGCCAGCGTATTCGCCAAATTCTTCATACGTCGGCATACGCTGGCTAAAACGTCAAGGTGTGACAGGGCCTTGAAGACTTTTCACAAATTATTCATATTATACGAAGCTCCGACTTAAATGGATTGGTCCTTTACCCGCCTCGGTTCTCCCGCTTATAGATCAGAAAGTTGGCACTTCTCCGAAATCCATTTGATGATGGGTTTATACTAGAACTGTCTCTGTACACATACACACACAGTCGTTGGATGCATGCTCTAGCTAGCTTTGGTTTCGTCTTCATAAACATCTTACAGTGAGGTAGCCCTCACCCAGCCAAAGAGTGTGACAAAATTCAGGTATATTTTAATTTATGCACATGTGGCTCCTGCCCCTTCCTCAAAAACAAGGTAAGAATTCTTTCTTGTTTTACTTAATTTTTAAGTAAAAAATCACAGAAATCTCGGCTGCTGAGCCAAATAATTACACAATCTGATTAATAATAATAGCTATTGTACTAACAATAGGTCTATATAATAGCACTAGCACAGCAGCAGAAACTAGTATTTGTACTGTACTGACTAAGCGTGTACAAATGGTTAGTTGGCATGGCATGAGCATCGCCTATGCCTGCCTGGCTTCTTTTTATGTCATGTGCTAAGGCTTAGGCTTTTTTAAAAGACCAACACGACCGTCAGACTAGCCTTTTGTCAAGGCCTTCGCGGCTTGGACAGCTTCGTAGAGCAGTGAGCGACTGGAGGGGGAGACCATGCGCGCGATTCGAGTGGCGAAGCCACGAGGGCCTTTTCAAACTCGATTTTGTTTTATTAGGAACTATTCATAAAGTATGAAACTTGCATCATTCATAACTTGCATACAATGTAATGTGCTGAACGATTAACCAATAATGTAAATTTGCCAAATTTGTTAATGTATGCTGACCCGCTGACCCCCGTCGCTTCTGATTGGTTTAGAATTTCGCAACCCTTTTAGGGTAGCAACAATCAAGATATAAAGAAAAACAGTAGAAACCGCAAACAAGTTGAACTAGAAATTGAGTTTTTGTCAATTACAAAAAGTATTTTTTGAAGGTGTTCGTAAGTGATGTCATCAAGTTGTGATTGAATGAATTGGTGACGAGATTTTACCTTATCAATCTAATTTCTGGTCCAGGAGTTAGATTTATTAGGTGTTCGGTCACTTCGCCCGGAACACCTCTTGTTTTTGTTCCGGTCTTTTAGGTGTTCGTAGCATAGCGCGCAACACCTCTTGTTTTTGTTCGTTTTTTTAGGTGTTCGGAGCAGAGCTTGGAACACCTCTTGTTTTTGTTCGGTTTATTTTAATAGGTGTTCGGAGCAAAGCTCGGAACACCTCTTTTTTTTGTTCGTTTTTGTTGGTTTTTTTTCGTTTTTTTCTTCTTTTTTTCTCTTTTTCTTAATACTTCTTCTTATTCTCCCCCTGATTGTCCGGTAGCAAAGACGCCCTTTCCAAGCTTACACAACCTTGAAACTTTACACATAGTTACATGCTTGTACTCTAGTCTCTGTTCAAGGTTCACGCAACCTCATTTTGGCAATAGCTTTGTTAGTCTCTGAAACAGCCGTCCATGCAACCTCGCTAACAAAGACACACTTCCCAAGTTCATACAAGCTTGAAACTATATACATGGTTAGATGTTCGTTAGCAGATGAAACCGTTTCAGTTACGTCATAATGACGTCATCAGGTGTCAAGTTACAAGGTTTTTAATCATTAAACATTTTAATCATTGAAAATCCATATCGAATCAAGATGAGGAGACCGTCGGTTGCTTTTTGCGGAATTATATAGAAGTATTATAGGTCTTCATTTTTTATTGTGTGCGGGACATGACTTGACCTCTACTTCCGGTCGAAACCGGAAGTTCCTTGTAATTTAAAACTGGCACATATTTTGAAGTTTTTTTAACGGTGTTATAGTCAAGCAAGGGTCTGGTTTAAACAAACAAGACATTGACGTCATAAAAGTCAAGAGCGCCCTCTAGCGGCAGGTTGAAAACAGTTAAAAATACACTTTTACTAGATGTCGCAAAGTTTAGGATAATTGTTTCAAAATTGGTATACATAATGACCTTTATGCAGACAACATATATGTCTGAAATTTTTGATTGATGACGTCATCATGTGTCACGTGGTATCGCCTTAAAGATTTACTTTTTGAAGCCGTGTATCTACAAAACCACAAGTTCGACTGAGTTGAAACTTGGCATGTTGATAGACAGTGATATTAACCACGTAAATCTAAAGAAACAACATGATGACGTCATTCCTTTTTTGTTACAAATATTTGAAATTTTGACCAATTATTACGGGTATTTATTGACCCGCTATTAAACCGCGGGAAAATAACTACGCTGAAAACACACACAACGCGTGATCTATACAAGTTGCATTGTGAGCGACTTTTCCTCTATTGACAACGAGGATCAAAGTCCAAACATGCTTGTACTCTAGGCTCTCTTCAAGGTCCACGCAACCTGATTTTGGCAATAGCTTTGTTAGTCTCTGAAACAGCCGTCCATGCAACCTCGCTAACAAAGACACACTTCCCTAGTTCAGATAAACTTGAAACTTCACACACGGCTAGATGTTTATTAGTAGATGAAACCGTTTCAGTTACGTCATGTTGACGTCATCAGGTGTCAAGTTACAAGGTTTTTAAACATTACAAACTTTAATCATTGAAAATCCATATCAAATCAAGATGAGGAGACCATAGGTTGTTTTTGTGGAAATATATAGAGGTAATATAGGTCTTTATTTTTTATTGTGTGCGTCAAGAGCGCCCTCTAGCGGCAGGTTGAAAACAGTTAAAAATATACTTTTACTAGATGTCTGTGGCGAAGTTTAGGATAATTGTTTCAAAATTGGTATACATAATTACCTTTATGCAGACAACATATTTGTGAAGTTTTAGATTGATGACGTCATCATGTGTCACGTGGTATCGCCTTAAATATTTACTTTTTAAAGCCGTGTATCTAAAAAAAAAAAAAACACGTTCGACTGAGTTGAAACCTGGCATGTTGATAGACAGTGATATTGACCACGTTAATGTAAAGAAACAACATCATGACGTTATTTCTTTTTTTGTTACAAATATTTGAAATTTTGACCAATTATTATGGGTATTTATTGACCGGCTGTCAAACCACGGGATACGAACACACTACGCGATCTAAATTAGTAAAACGATGGGCAATTCAACCACAAAGTTCAAAGTCCATATCACATGCTTGTTCTCTGTTCAAGTTTCACGCAACCTGATTTTGTTAGTCTCTAAAGCAGCCGTCCATGCAAACCTCGCTAACTATAAAATGTCAGGCTTTTGATCGCGTGCTTTTTTAGACTTTTGCTAAAGTGTGTAGCTTGTTAGGCACACCACAAAACAGTAATAATAGCACCAAATTTCAAATTAGTGAAATAGATCACGCGTTGACACAACACTGACCCCATCAGCGATAACCGAACACCTATGTTTGTTTCACAAACACTTAGGTCTATTTTTTTTTATACTTTCTTCTCTCGATAACCGAACACTAGTGTTGTTTCTACAAACATAGGTTACTTTTTTCTTAATACGTCTTCTTCTTCTCCCTCGTCTTTGTCCGCTAACAAAAGCACACTTTCCAAGCTCATATCAACTTGAAATTTTACATATAGTTAGGTATTTATTAGGAGATGAAACCGCTTTGGTTACGTCATGATGACGTTATTAGGTATTGAAATACATTAAATCAAAGTTTATTATTTAAATAAATCATAACTCAAGAACCCTAAATTGATTGTTACTTTCTAAACGTTATTGGAAAGGGAATTAAACACTCAACAAACAATACATAGAATGTGAAACCATTTGACCTCGACTTCCGGTTCAAAATCGGAAGTTGAGCACTTCAAAAATTCATATCTCAGTAACTACTTATCATTTCATTTCAATTTTCACATCAGATTCTAGGTCTGTTAGCCTGCTCAAACTTTTGCACAAAAATATATTAAATTTGAACTATATTTTTGGTCGAAATCAGACGTAGACGCTATCTTTTGTGTCCCGCATTTACTGTGTCATATGCAAAAGCACTGTGGTTGGTTGTTCCGCTCCATTGATCAGACGGTTCATTGATCAGAATGTCCACAAAGCCTGGTTTGGTAAGAGGCTGTGCAAACCTGCTAAATGACAGCACTTTTGTCATCCAACTAAGACACACTTTCGGTGGTCTGGTGGTAAGACATCTGCTCTAGCAGTGCAACTGTCTTGTGTTCGAATCTCACCCGAGTAATGTGCCTGTGTTGTTCTTTCTTTTTTTACGTAACTCGGGAAAGTACTAAGTCTACAGTGCTTAATACACATAGGGAAGGGGTTTAATGGGTTATAAAATCTTGATAAAAAATCAGCTTTGAAATCAAATTGATGCATCGGTTTCCGAACTACTCAATGTTTTTATTTCAAATTAAAAAATCTTTAGAGTTTATCAATATTTCGTACAAAGACATGTTTACACTAACTCGGACATCTCTACAACAAACACCTTTTTTTGTTTCTACAAAAATGCAGGTCTACTAAATACTTCTTCATCTTCTTATCTCTCGCGATTGCCAATACAGTGTCGTCAGAAGACACTTTTTGTTTTTCTTTTTTTAATAAAACCCAAAATTTTGGGGCAAATACTGTAAAACTCCAGTTATGCCCCTTTCATACCATGCAAAAAAAAGGGTAAAGTCACATTTAATCCTGAGTGAACATACTTGCGACACCAGCCTTGACAAAAGGCAGCTTTAGTCATCGCCCCATTAGTTTACATTGTTAACCACATTTCTTTGTGCCTGAGCCACCAGCCAGTTGGTCAAAACAAAGAGTGTGGCAGGGGTGGGGGTGGGGTTGGGGCGATCTCCGGTTGGGAGGAAGTCAAGATGACCCCATTTATGTATTTCGACTCTTGAACAAAGGATTGTATACAGGGTTGGAGTGTACATTACATAAACCCAACTGCTTCTCCTAGCGACACTGGTGCGAAGTTTGGGTCGCGTTTAGGAAGCGCAGGGTTAAGTTGTTACATATCAGTCCAATGATGTTTAGATTGTAAAAATCCAATTCGTGGTTCAGAAGTTATGAATTTTGTTAACATGAAATTTCAACTACCGGTTTTTACCAGAAGTCAAGGTCAAACCGGTCACATTTTGAATAGTGCGTGTCAATATAATTCAGTCCTTTCGGATGATGTATGGATTGTAAAAGTCCAATGGAGGTTCAGGAGTTCTGACCTTTTCAAATATTAGACGGAACATCTTTGTGTTTGCAATATACAAGGAAACACCAACATGTAGCTGCTCAGTGCATTGCCCATGTAAACTAAAACTACACGTGCATTGTACACGTGGCTCACGGTGGCTGTACAGGTACATCGTATGTGTACATGTTCTTTCACTATCGTGCGTCGTCAATGCAGGTCAACTTAAATGTTTTTCGACCTGATGTAAAGGTCGAAATATAGTCGTCTCAGTGCAAAAGTTTGGGCAGGCTTAACGTTCTACACTTTGATACAAAAATAAACTAAAATATTCTGTAGTTTTTTGGATATGAATTGTTGAAATTTTCAACTTCCGATTTGAGTCGGAGTCGAGGTCAAATGAGGTCAATTTTTGTGTAGCGTTTGTTAAATCTTCAACGACCTAAAAAAAAAACATGAGGTACACGAGTTATGATTTTTTACAAATCGTCAGCGTTTTCACGAAGTAGCACGCACTGCTTATACCAGCAAAAAATAACAATCAGAGAAAACGGCCTCTGAAGTTGAACATTTTTTAGAAACCCACTTTCCTTCAAAACTTCGAAGTATTTCCATTTAAATTTCTCAAGGTAGATACTTGATGACTTGAACTTAAAAATTAATCTTATTATGACTCATTTGCATAATTAATTAAGAAACTAGACACGATAGAAGTTCCGTGCTACTTCGTGAAACCAAAAAAGTGCGAAATATGTCTTTTTTCGTTTTCACGAAGTAGCACGCGCCTATACTACAACACAGCATTTAGTGTTACTTCATGAAAACTAGGTCAGCGCGCGCGCGCTCACACAAGTTGCGTGCTACTTCGTGAAAACGTTTTTACCTCACTTTGACTTGAGTGCGTGCCGTGCATTACAATGGTAAACAGAAGTTGGGTGCTACTTCGTGAAATCAAAAAATGCCACAATTGTGCCAAAGTCGAAAACACTCATTAGCTTAATAGAAAAATTAAAGCTGTCTGAGCTTTGAAACTTCATGGAATTGTAGGTCTTCATGCATTATCAACAGAAATGTTAAAAAAATAAAATCCTTAAAAATCCTTAAGCACATAGCGTGCTACTTCGTGAAAACGCTGACGAAATATTAAACTTTGATTTATTGTAATTCAAAACCTGGTGACGTCATCATAACATCATCAAGTTTGTGTTGTCTTGATATTGTAATTCAAATGTCTGATGAGTTTCAATGTTCAATACAATTTCAATCTTGAGTTATGCTGTAGATAAGCCCGAAAATGATGTTTTTCAAAAAAAAAAACAGACGCAAACTTCGATCTAGGGTAACGCCCAAGAAGTAAAAGTCATACGATTTTTGGGTTAACTTTTGAAATATTGCCCCAATCTTGAAGTATCAGATGCCCGACTATGAACGTCATAGCTTTTAAATTCATTGAAATACAGCAAATAGTAAATGCTCATTTTCCCTTATTTTCCAAACCTTGTAATTTGACACCTGATGACGTCATCGTGACGTCATAAAAACTGTGCCGTCTTCATATTGCAGTTCAATTGTCTAATGAGTTCAATTTAGTTTCAATCTTGAGTTATGTTATAGAGTTCCCGGGAAGAAAAGGGAGATGAGGAAGAAGAAAAAAACTAGAAATTCAGTTTTTGTCAATTACAAAAACAAGGTGTGAGTTAGTGATGTCATAAAATTTGGGATTAAATGAGTTGGTGACGAAATTTTACCTTAGCAATCCAATGTCTAAATAATGAGTTAGATTGTTACCCAAATTAAAACTTCACCATCCGGTTTGAACTGGAAGTCATGGTAAAATGGGGTCATGATCTGTGTAGCGCTTCTTAAGTTGTAACATAATTTCCCAATTATGTATAGACTGTAAAAAAGTGTGGTTCAAGTATAAATATTTTTTTAAACATTCATTTTCATCTTCCGGTTGTAACAGGAAGTCAAGATCAAACGGGGTCACAATTTGCAAAGCGCGTCTTAAGTGTATTAAGACCTTACAGATGATGTATGGATTGTAAAAAATCCAATGTGTGGTTCTGGAGTTATGAATTTTTCAATTATTAGGTGAATTATCTTAAAGTGGGCAATATACAATTTAACAGCGATGCTAAATGTATTCCTACATCTAGCTGATGTAAACCGAACTAAACGTTCAATATACATGAATGTGTACATGTGTTATTATAATAACGTGCGTTATGAAATAGGGTCAACCAATAAGTGCGCTTTACTGCCGGTTTCGACCAGATGTAAATATCAACATGTTTTCATCTTTGTGCAGAGATTGAGCAGGATCACAGATCTACAACCTGATGACAAACTATGCTGAAATGATTTATAGTTTTTGATGAATATTGTTTTTTTGAAATTTTCAACTTCCTGTCTGAACCGGAAGTAAAGTCAAATGGGGTCATAACTTGTAACGTTTGTTGAACTTTTAACGACCTGTCCAATGATGTGTAGATTGTAAAAATTCAACATGGGGTTCAGGAGTCATTGATTTTTCAAGTATTAGACTTATTATCTTTGGGTGTGCAATATACAATGAAACACTGAGCGACGATGTATACCAACATGTAGCTGTTCAGTGCAATACCCACGTAAACTAAAAAAACACATGCAATGCACACGTGGCTGTACAGGTACAGCATATGTTATATTACTACGTCAATGCGGGTTAACTTAAACGTACGCATTATCACCCTTTTCGACCAGATATAAAGGTCAAAATATTCTTATCTCTGTGCAAAAGTTTGAGCAGGCCTAACGTTCTACAACCTGATACAACAATTAAAGTGAAATGATTAGTAGTTTTTGAGATATGAATTTATGTTATATTCAACTTCCGATTTGAACCGGCAAATCGGGTCAAATGGGGTCACAGTTTGTGTAGCTTTTGTTGAATTTTCAACGACGTGTCCGATGATGTATAGATTGCAAAGATCCAACATGTGGTTCATGAGTTATGATTTTTTTTAATATTAAACTTTGATTTATTGTTGTTTCAAGCCTGATGACGTCATCATGACATCATCAAGTTGGTGTCATCCTGCTATTGAGGCTCAATTATTTGATGAGTTTCAATGTTCAAATAAATTTCAATCTTGAGTTATGCTCCAAAATTTATTTATTTTTACGAAAAACACACATTCAAAATTTGAGCTTCCGGTACGACCGGTAGTAAAGGTCATACAATTTTGGCGATGACTTTTCAAATGTTGCCCCAGTCTTGAACTATCAGATGCCGAACTATGAACATCATTGCTTCCAAATTCAATGAAATACAGCGAATAGCAAGTTGTCATTTTCAATTTTCAAAACCTTGTAATTCGACACCCGGTGACGTCATCGAAACGTCATGATAGGTGTGTTGTCAATATATTGAGGTTCAATTGTCTGATAAGTTTCAATTTTCAATTCAGTTTCTATCTTGAGTTATGTGGCAGAGAAGAGTTCTAAGGAAGAAGATGGAGAAGAAAAGAACAAAACCTAGAAATCGAGTTTGTGAACAAACTCACGGTGATCGGTCGAAACGTTGTGTGATGATGTCCTTGAAATTTGAAAATTATGGTCAATAAGATTTATTGATGTAAAAGAAAAACTCTTATTCCGGCTTTTACCGGAAATCAAGGTCAGATGGGTCACATTTTGAATAGCGCGTGTCAATTTAATTAAGACCTTTCAACCAGATGTAAGGTCAAAATGTTGTTATCTCTGTGCAAAAGTTTGAGCAGACTTAACGTTCTAAAACCTGGTACCAAAAAATTAACCGTCATGATAAGTAGTTTTTGAGATATGAATTGTTTAAATTTTCAACTTCCGATTTGAACCGGAAGTTAAAGTCAAATGGGGTCAAGTTTTGTGTATGGTTTGTTGAACTTCCAACGACCAGTCCGATGATGTGTAGACTGTAAATATTCAACATGTGGTTCATGAGTCATGACTTCTTTTAAATATTAACTTTGATTTATTGTCATTTGAAACCTGATGACGTCATCATGACATCAATACGTTTGTGTAGTCTTGATATTGAGGTCAAAGTTTGCCTTTGTTTGTTTTTCTTTCTTTTTTTAATCAATTTCGGGGCATAACTCAAGATTATAATTGAATTGAACATTGAAATTCTATAGACAATTGAACCTTTTTATCAAAACGACACAAACTTGATGATGTCAAGAAGAAGCATCAAGTATGAAATTACAATATATCAAAGTTTAATATTTGTATAAAATCATAACTCATGAACCACATGTTGGATTTTTACAATCCACACATCATCAGACAGGTCGTTAAAAGTTCAACAAACGCTTCACAGAATTTTACCTCATTTGACCTTGACTTCCGGTTCAAATTGGAAGTTGAAAATTTCAACAATTCAAATCTCAAAAACTACTGATATTTCAGTTTATTTTTTGTATCAAGTTGTAGAACGTTAAAACTGCTAAAATTTTGCACAGAGATAACAAATATTTTGACCTTCACATCTGGTCGAGAAAGGCGCACTTTTAAGTTGACCCGCATTGACGACGCGCGACAGTGAAAGAACACATGTAAATAATATGCTGTACCTGTACAGCCACACATAAATCTCACGTGACAGTTGACCGTCATTGACGGTCAATGAGGGTCAACCTCCTGTACACGTGCACCGCACACACAGTTTCAATGACGTCCTATGTTAAATGCATGTGTGATTATTTTGCACGTAAATGTATTTGTGCTGGAATACAATCCGCATCCATCGGTGTTAGAATTTGTATTGCACCCCAACGGATAATCCATCTATTTGAAAAATTCTTAACTCCTGAACCACACGTTGAATTTTAACAACTCATACATTATCTGAAAGGTCTTGTTAGACTTATCGCGAGCTACACAATTTGCGACCCTGTTTGACCTTGACTTCCGGTTAAAATCAGAAATTGATATTTAATGTCTCATAAAAAAATCCTGAACCACATGTGTTATTTTTATCATCTATACGTCATAAGAAAGAACTCAGAAGACTCACCAACGCTACCAAGTGTGACCTCATTATTTTGGCATTGCCTTCCGGTTCAAAACGGAAGTTAAAACTTTATATTTTGAAAAATCATAACTTCTGAACCACACATTAGATGTTTACAATGCATCCATCATCTAAAAGGTCTTCATTAACTAATCACGCGCTACACAAAACCTTGCCTTTCGGTCTCAACCGGAAATGTATGTTTAAATTTTGAAAATTCATAAGTCCTGAACTCCTGATTGATAAGGTATAATGTCGTTACCTATTAATTCAATCATTCACCACGAACACCTTGTTTTTGTAATGAACAAAAACTGAATATCTAGTTCTTCTTCAACGGAACTCTTCTCAAGAGCTTAACTTAATATGGAAATTGAATTGAACATTGAAACTCATCAGACAGTTGAACCTCAATATGAAGACCGCAAAAAAATAAAGACATCATGATGACGTCATCAGGTGTCGAATTACGAGGGTTTTAAAGTTGAAAAATAACCATTTGCTATTCACTGTACATCCTTGACTTTATAAGCTAAGATGTTCATAGTTGGCTATCCGATAGATTAAGACTGGGGCAACATTTCAAAAGTTAACGCCAAGATCGTCTGACCTTTTTTTCCGGTCGTGCCTGAATGTCAAAGATTGCCTGTTTCTTAAAAAAATCAATTTCGGGGCATACCTCAAAATTAAAATTGAATTGAACATCGAAACTCATCAGAATATTGAACCTTAATATCAAGACGACAAAAACTTGATGATGTCCTGATGACGTCATTTGGTATCGAAAGACAATAAATCAAAGTTTAAATCTTGTTTTTGAGTTTAATCCATTTTGTATATACTTGTTTTTGTTTTTTTAATTGCCCTATAAATAACAATAATAATAATTTAAAAAATAGTAATCTGTAAAAAAAAAAATACAACTCATGAACCACATGTTGGATTTTTACAATCTATACATCATCGGATAGGTCGTTAAAATTTCAACAAACGCTACACAAAGTATGACCCCATTTGACCTTGACTTCTGGTTCAAACCATATTTTCATCATAATGTTTGCATCAGGTTATATATGAGTGAACCTGCTAAAACTTTGCACAAAGATGACATTATTTTGACCTTTACAGCTGGTCGAAAAAGGACGATAAAGCTTACTTTTAAGTTGACCCGCATTGACGATGTACGATAGTGAAAGATAAACATAATGCTGTACCTGACAGCCACGTGTACATTGTACGTGTAGTTTACGTGGGACAGCTACATGTAGTAATACATCGTCGCTCCATGTTTCATTGTATATTGCACACCCAAAGAGAGTCCGTCTAATATTTGAAAAATTAATAACTCCTGAACCACACATTGGATTTTTACAATCCATACATCATCTGAATTTTTACCCCGTTTGACCTTGACTTCCGGTTGAAACTGGAAGTTGAAATTTAATGTTTCTAAAAATCATTGCATCTGAACCAAACATTGGATTTTATCAATCTATATAATTATCATCGTAAATGTCGTCACAAAATTTGACAAACGCTTGACAGAGTGTGACCACATTTGACCTTGACTTCTGGTTCAAACCGGAAATTGAAGTTTTATATTGAAAATATAACTCCTGAACCAGACATTGGATTGATAAAGAAAAAATTTCGACACCAATGCATTCAATCCCAATTTTATGGCATCACTCACGAACACCCTGTTTGTAATTGACAAAAACTGAATATCTGGTTGGATATTAATTTTGTTTCCATCCCTTCCAGATTCTGTATACGGATTAGCGCCTTATCTCGCATGGATTGTTACTAAATGGCCGCCCATTTTTGAACATCCTGCTATACGCCTGTTGCGGAGTCACGTTGCTATACTTACCGATAGAAACAGGGGACGGTCTGGCATACAGAGCCAGCCAATTATATCACTCCCAGAGCTCGAACTTAGGCGGCCCCGTTCCCTGGTAGTGTCACGGAGGTGTCTCGTTTCTAAATGTTGTCTTCTGCATGCCCTGAAGTGAAATACGTTGCTCCTTACCTCATCAGGTTCCTCGGGGGACTCAAGGCTGGACGCGAGGGGGGAAAGGGGCGCGAGGGGGGAAAGGGGCGCGAGGGGGGAAAGGGGCGCGAGGGGGGAAAGGGGCGCGAGGGGGGAAAGGGGCGCGAGGGGGGAAAGGGGCGCGAGGGGGGAAAGGGGCGCGAGGGGGGAAAGGGGCGCGAGAGGGTAATTGATCGTGAGGGGGGAACTGGGCGGGAGGAGGGAACTGGGTGTTTCTACCGCCGATGTCGTCGGTCTTGCACCTCTGTCCTCTCGAAACCATTTCGTAAGCGCAGATCCCATCTTAAGCTCTTAGAATCGATGATTCATCTCTGATTAATCTCTTTTTTCAAATTTTAAAAACGTTCTTTCACGGTGAACCTTTAAAACAAACGACACAAAAACAAGCAAATAATGAAACACTTTTCGATCTCTGGTTAGTTTGGAGAAAGCCTACAAAGTTATGGTTTACGGTGCTGATGGACGCCCACTAAGAATATGTCAAAACTAGTCAAACATTCTTTTTTTTTGAGAAGGAAGGCCTACAAAAAGGTTTTAAACATTTTGTAAAGTTTTCCTGATGGTTTCTGAAAACAGAAACAATTCTAGGAAAGTTAATGACGTTGTTTCGTGCCCTCAAGGGGACACCACACTTTCACTATTAATTCAGTTAAGAGATGTATGAGATATGGTGTCAACATGAAACTAGGCTTAAGTCAGCACTAAATTTAGTGCTGGCAAGAAATTTGGTGCTTGCACCAAGTTTCAAAAAACCATGTCAACGACCGTCACTTAATGTTCGACCGGATTCCCCCAAACAGTTTTATTACTTAATTTTCCATAAAAATATAGACATCGTATAAACCAATTAAAATGTTCTTCAAAGGTTTTTTTTTCCCTTATATTCCAAACAAAGATTCAAAGGCGACCCGATTAAATTGATTCACTTATTAGCTCAGACTAGTTTTAAAAAATGCCTAGTTATAGCTGTTCTCAAACTTGTTTTTTTTTCTTTATAAATAACTTCCATAGATCCATAGGCACCACATTTAAATTGGTCCACCAATTAGCTCACCAGAACTATTTAAATATTTGCATAAAGTAGCCCATATCCAAATTTACTGTAATTGAACAGTAGTCATTGAAAAATCATGAAATCTTGATTTGTTTCTTTATAGATGTCTTTCTTAGATCCACAACCATATATCAAAGGCGCCCTGATTAAATTGACCCACTAATTAGCTCATCCCAACTAATTAAACAATTGCCTCATGGTAGCAAGTGTGCGGTTTCCGAAAAAAAAACATTCTACTTCTACGGCACTGCTTGATCTTACCAACAAAATAATCAATGGCCTTGAAAACAATCATAACACCAAGGGTAATTTCATAGATTTGTCTCAGGCTTTTGACACAATTAGCCACAACATATTATTACACAAACTAGTTCATGGTATTTGAGGTATTGCGCAGGACTGGTTCTGCAGCTATTTCCCTTTTGTTCGTCTTGTACATCACTGACATTTATCGTTCTTCCGAAAAATTGTCTATTATTCTATATGCTGATGACACTAACGTATTGTGCAGAAACAAAGACCTGCCTTCTTTTTTCAATGATGCTAATACCCACTTAGTGCAACTACATGATATTTTGCACACAAAAAAGAACTGTGATGTTTATAATCTTAAAATCACCATTTCCAATCATGAGATTCTCAAATGAATTCACAAAGTTTCTTGGTGTTTATATTGACAGCCGCCTCGCTTGGAAACCTCACATTACCGAAACTTGTAAAAAGATTTATAAATCAACTGGCAAAATATCCCGGCTCAAATCTGTTTTTTCCTGATAAGATCTTATTCTTCCTTTAATGTCATACGGGGAAACCTCTAATAGTAACTTGTACAAAATGAAGGTGCTGCAGAAGAAAAACTGTCGGATTATTGCCAAATGTAATTTCAGAGCTCACACTGCACCCTTGTTTAAAGCGGTTGCGGGTAGGTTGGATGTCAACAGATGACTCGTCCTCTGTGGAGGGCTCTACATGAAAATATTCACGTAGGCGTTACATACGGTTGAATTGGGCCATGTCCTGTTGGAAAGACAGTTGGTCCGGCTCTCTGGGTGTGAACTTATGTAGGACTGAGGGTAGTAGCTCGGCCCTGTTTTGGTAAAATGATTTATCTCAAAAACGCCCATTTCGAGAAAAGTAGGTTTCAAGTTGGAATAACTGGCTTTTGTTTCAGTTTATCATGGGTCGTGAGATTAGTTGTTTTTTCACTTATCTGATCTTTGAAATTTCCATTATTTTTTCGGTTTTGGAACATTATTGAAGAAACTGTGACAATTCCAAAGATACATCATTTTACCGAGATAATGCATTAACAGGGAAACGTATCTCGTCAAACTGATGCATAACCATAGTATACTCCAAAACATTTTTGATGCTAACTATTTTGCTAAAATGGTGTACATATGTCAGAGAGAAAAGTCAATAGGCGATGTTTAAAAAAGACCTTTTTATGTTTTCAAGCCTCCTTTATACTATTAGAAAAAGGAAGGTTTTTAGGAACCGCGGGGAGGGGAGGAAAAGAGGTTAGAACTTACTAAAAAGAACATATTTTTCCGGGTGATAATATGTTGAGCCACTTGTGTTTTATCACGGCATCGTCTTTATTTCCAAACTGACATTGTTTTTTTTTGTTCATGTGATACAAAACAAAACGAGGCGGAAGCACGCGCCGGTGGAAACCGCAAATTCTAAGCACTACGCTTGTCCGAAGTGAAAAATGTGAAAAGACCGTGCAAATCTATTCATTCTAATTAATGAAGATCCAGTATTTTCCAGCATATATCTTCTTCTTCTTCTTCTTCTTCTTCTTCTTCTTTTCCCTTGCTTTTTTTCCTTTTTTTTTAGGGGGGGGGGGGCTAGACAAAAGTAGAACCGCGCCTGACCGTAGGTGGTTGACGTTGGATGGTATGATAGCTTGTAGATGTTCATACTCTTGATTAGAACATGACTCTTGGAGTTGAGATTTAAATAATCTTCTTTCGAACGAAAATAACCTTAGTTCGAGCAAATATTAATCTTCGCTCATACATATATTTTTTTGTTTCGTGCGAACGAATATTAATGCAGCGCCGTCAACAGTGACGACTGTGTCTATATTTGCAGGCACGTGCGCGCGCTGCGGGCTTGTTAGTGTTTTCTTTCGAACGAAGAACATTTTCATTTTAACAACTAATTATCTTCGTTCGAACGCAGATTATTTTCGTTCGATCGAAGATCTTTCCAAATTTTTCATCTTTGTCCCTTTTAAAAGCTTCGCAGTGATGTCTCCGTTGAGTGGGGGAAAAGTTGGAAAGAACAAACCTGTGCCACATTTGGATGTCCATCACTAACATCAATCTTGATGGATAAGGCTTTTAAAATTAGTTTTATGCTTCGTCTTTTTTATCTAGATTTATTAGGCTCGGTGTGTCACTACAAAAACAAGAATCACATTTTCTCAAAAGTGGCTAATTAAAGGATTTATCAAAAAGTGCATTTTGTTTCCATTACTGAAGTTATCATTTGCCGCCTATCAGACTGGTATCCTAGTACCGTAAAACTACTGGATCACAACGACGCTTCAAGGGTTCGGAAACATTTAAAATTCTTATTTAACAAATAAATGAGACCATACAAAGAAGGTTCATATAACCTAAGACAAGACGTGAACAATTTCTGTTGGTTTTAGAATATGTTATTGTTACCACCGAATTTGATGAAGTTTTATCACAAACAAGCTTATTTTGGATAAAAGTGTATGGCTCAAAATGTAGATTTAAAAAATGAAATTAGGCCCCTAATATAAACCTGATCTTTTTAGTTGGCTTAACTTTGTGTGTATAGTGCACTGTCCTCATTCAATACTCACGAAACTTGTTCAGTTTTTACAAACAAGGAAGCCTAAAGTAACATTAAAGCACAAACTAACTTACCACAAACACTAAGATTTATCTATATCCACTTGGAAAATGCTGAAGACACGCACTTGCAGTCAGTCGGTCTCGTCTCCAAAATATTGGGTTGACAATAACCAACTTTGCAGTTACTTTCTGGATGAACTATAGTGATTGAACGACAAATACTGGAGGCGATGTGGGTGAAGCAGATGCGTAATTTTTCCAAAATCATTTCACAATCACATTATTCCAGAACTGTAAAAATTAAACGACCATCAGACTTTTATCAGAGCTTGAAAAGACCCATGGAAAGACAATTGTTTGTATAAGATCTGTGGGGCCGAAGTATCTCAGTCTGACAGAGACAGACTGGATATTAAGCCCAATTCCTGCTTCGTGGCAGATAGGTCAAGCGCGCTGGGTTTAAGCTCTGGTGTCTCTGATCAGCAGAGTGTGGATTCATGCCCCGGGTTCATATTTCTTTTAAATATGTTTGTATTATTTAATTTTTTTAAATTATGTTTTTACACTGTGAAACCGCGATTTTTGTTGTACGATCGTATAACTTACCTACAACTAATGCGGGACGTGTGAGCCACACGCTGGCATACGCCGAGGATTTTTTCTGCATGCACAACAATTTTCGACGACCTCGCTATACTAGGACGTATACCAGCGTGCTTCAGCGTGCTTTAAACTTATACAAAACTTAACCATAACTTATTCGACGTACGCCAGCGTATTCGCCAATTTTTTCATACGTCGGCATACGCACGCTAAATCGTCAAGGTGTGACAGGGCCTTAACAACTCAAACCCAATATTATGTTATTCAGGCGCGGTTCTAGGGGGGGGGGGGCTAAAGCACCCCAAATATTTGTCTAGCCCCCCCCAAAAAAAAAAGTGCAAGGGAAAAAAAGAAGAAGGAGATACAAGCTGGAAAATACTGGATCTTTAATAAAAAATAAAAATGAATAGATTTGCACGGTCTTTTCACATACTATAAGTCTTGGCCCAGACTACATGACTTGTACGGTTAAACGTTTCACGTGGGATCGGGACAAGCGCGGTGTTTAGAACTTGCGGTTTCCGCCGGCGCACGCTTAATTCTGCCTCGTTTTGTTTTGTATTACATGAACATAAAAACCAATCTCAGTTTGGAAATGAAGACGATGCGATGATAAAACACAAGTAGCTCAACATTATCACCGGAACAATGTTCTTTTTAGTAATTTCTAACCTCTTTTCCTCCCCCTCCCCTCTCTTCCTGAAAGCCTTCCTTTTTCTATTAGAGTATAAGGAGGCTTGGAAACATCAAAGAAAAGGTCCGTTTTAAACATCATCTTTTGACTTTTCAAAAAACAGAGACCTTTGTCTCCCACTTAAACAACAAACAGTCATAGGATGGTAATACGAGACCACACCAGAGCCATGTGACATGAGTTTTAACAACGTTACTCTGCCTATTTATCTCTCGATGGCTAATAGTTTCCATTTTTCCGCACTCCAATTAACACATCACTAATTCGCTGCAGACTGGTTAGGCCAAGTAAAAAAAGTAACACGTTTCTCGTCCCCGCACGCCTCCTTTTTGGCGTCCGCCTCTTTTCTTTTCTTTTCTTATTTACTATTTTATAACAAAAAAGGGAAAACAGGGGAGGGGGAGGAAAATTCGAAAAACGAAGTTCCTTGGTTTATTTTTGACTAAAAAATTGTCTATACTTTTTTCACCTTAAGTATTCTTAACTCAACATCGCATGCAGTGTATATGAGCCCGGCGTCGACTCTTCTACCTCAATTGTGATGTTCGCGATATAAATAATATTGTGTTTTTGAATGTTGAAACTTGCTTAGAAAGTGAACTAAAATGATACAAATCATTTGTTTTGTCATACATTGCATCAGTATACTCAAATAGAAAAAAATGTGAATAAACAAACGTTGGCCAGCCATATTTAGCATGGCGGCCATCTTGGATAAAATATATAAAAAAATTGGAAAATAGTAAATAGTAACGCCCTGCCTCCTCCTCTTTTTGAAAGAGTCCGGACGAGAAACATGTTACTTTTTTACCTGGCCTTATACGGTCTCCACTCTCTCTCTCTCTCTCACCACTCTCCCTCCCTCCATTCCGTCCATCCCCCGGGCCTCCGGCGGTTTTTGCCCTTCCTTCAATCCCCCCTCCCCGTTTTTTATAAAGAACTATACTGACGCATCAAATGTTTTTAAAGCTTGCCTTTCAATACATGATTCTCACTCGTGACGGAGAGAATCTTCATAACTGACAAATTTGTATGCTTTTTGAACATTTTGAGTGCGTTCCGGTCCTATTTTTGTCTTTGCTTGTCCATTAATAAAACCTCTCTATTATTTTATTCTTATATCGAATACCATCAAAATACTTTTTGTGGCCACATGATCTCATCCTTTGACTTGATTGCACACGGCTACATATGATTTCACTCTTCCCTCTGTAAACATCCGATAATATTCTCAATCAAAATCGTTACACCACTGCAAGCTTTTGTTCTGTCCACCGTTTTGGAGTCAAAATAATTTGCACACAATTGCATCATGTGTTGTATGATTATTGTATCTTTCTACTTATTATGCGACAAATACATGAAAAATGCGCTGTTTTTATGTTGCTTTTCGACTCCCAAAAAGAAGTAGTAGTAGCGAAAGTTAGAGGGTGACGTCACGTGCAAAAGGTCTAGCCCCCTAAAATTGTGGCTCTAGAACCGCGCCTGATTGTTATTGTTTTCTAAATCGGTTTTTATCGGTTGTTATAATAGTTTCATGAATATTGTAATTGATATGGTCAACGTGGTCAATGATCATCATTAACACATTACAAACTTACCAGTTAGCCCCTATTAGACGTTGCCGTTGTATCTTCTCCCACGCTGCGCACTGCTGCTTGACACAATAAGCCCAATTAAATGCAACTAATGATTAGTACTTTCCACCTTGACCATTAAATGCCTATGTGATGGGAACCCTCATCGAGTGGCTATTTTATCTATGACTACCGAAATAGAAAATTATAATGAGAACAAACTTTGTTTGTGATGTCAAACATTATTCTAACAGCTGTTAGCTATTTGAAAGACAATGAAAACCATCCAAACCAGCTAATTGAACTATTCAACATGGTCTAAACATGATTAATTCGCCAATACAAACTAAAATACAACGTTCACGATGTGATGTTCTAAACACTATTATATATTCGTTGTAATCAAACTAAAATGCAATTTCACAACGTGATGGAAAAACAAAGACACCACGTTTTGATAAAAGGCCTACTTGAACAAGTACCTGATGATCACAACATACGTTTGTAGTTAAAACGTTGAGAAAACGTGGCTTTCACAACTTGAATACTACTGCCACAATTTGAATATGACATTTTAATAATAAAACCAAAATACAATGTGCAGACAACGTGCTCGACACAATAAAATTACTGTGTTTAAACGTCGTTGCCTTAACTTAATAACTACTTTGTAACAATACCATAAATACAATGTTGTGAAAACGTTACCTAAAAACTTGTTGGTAACGTTGCATAGATTATCAACGTAATGTACAAAATTGGTTGAAAATCATGATAAGATCTTTATTTATTAATTTTTTGAAATTATTCAAAACCGTTAATCAATGTCATTCTTAGTATTGTAATACTTCTGAATGGAATGTTTCGTAAGTCACATCAGATAATATTGGGCACATATCAACTTGGTCTGAAGTCAACTCGACCTGGATCAGCCAGTAGAGACCTATAATGCAAAACTAACAATATTGGCTATAACAAACAGCTTTAAAAAAGGCAATGTTACCTTCTGTACTTAGAATTAAAAGAAGGCTAGCATTCGGTAATAAGGATTTCCCAAAATTAGTTTGCATCTATATGTGAGGGCGAACTCGACTTGTGTACCCTTTAACTTTGCGGAAATGGAAAAATAATCTCCTTTGCTTTTTCCACTTTGAGAACTAAAGAGTTTAGGCTGCACCAGCAAAACCATCTGTTTCCTTTTGGTATAGTGGGTTTCATCGTTAGAGTACATGTTACCAAAGAGGATATATTTAGCGCCACAAATCTTTGACCTTTTGTTTTAGATCTGCCTTAAGGAAATTGAAGATTTTCCTTGGTGGTTTTATTTATTGTTTGGGTCTCATATTTATGTCAATAATCAGATGATGCCATAATCAGAGATGCCCGGTGCAATTTCTATGTTGATGACAATTTGAGGATTGGTAGTGACAATCAAGTCCAGTATACTATTGGATACTGGTCTAGTGACCTCAATAACAAGTTAGGAAAGTGAGTTTTCTAATAAGAAGTTCAGAAAAACTTTGTGGACACTGGCTGTTTTGGAATTAGTGGTGCTCCATGAGTTCCAGTTTATGTCTGAAAATTATAGTCACCGCCAATGATGACATTTGGCCCCCACGTATGTCTCTATCTTTGCGACAAATAGTGAAGTTGTCCGGGAATGTTGAGTATGTTGCTATATCGGAGCTGATTTTCAGATCTTGGTTTTGATGCTCTATACTGAGGCACGAAAGGCAGCCTATTAACATGGCCTTGATTTTGTTTTGTGGTTTTTCAGGGGGGAGAACCTTCTGAATTGTTGTTCAGAGTTGATATCAGTTGATGTGGAAGTAGTGGGAAAAGCTTCACTTGTGACATTCTCACCGGCACTATCACTCAGTGAAGAGAAGGGACTTGATATATCGATCAGACACGTATAGAGTGGGCTATCAAAGTTTCATTTCATTTTATTTCATTTATTAATACTGGTTGTGGAGCCAAGGACTCTTAGAAAGCGAAGTTAATCACTATACTAGCCAAGAACCCCATGGAGAGAAGACAATGAAGGAAGTTTCAGTTTAAGGTGTGGGAGGAAACCCAAGAGAAAAATTCCAAGGAAAAAACACGCAATCCAATCAGCTAGGAACGGAAAACCAAATCCACGTAGTGCCCGGTGTGAATTGAACCGGGGTCCCCTAAGGTGGAAGGCAAGGCAAGACACCACTACGCCAACCTGACTGCCCAAAGTTGGGATAACCACAACAATAACACACCCATGAAAAGCTACCGGATGTATTCATGAGGACAATGTTGTGATAATTTGACAGTCCGACACATTCGGTGTGCATGTGGCACCAAAAGTTGCAGTCATCACATGGGCATGGGTATCATTTCAAACTTCAGTATAACATATTGTAACGGATTCTCCCGGCGGGGTCGCCGGGCAACCACGGGACTTCGGCCTCCGCGACGAGCGGTAACCGCAGGAGACCTGAGGGGCGGACTCGTTTTGGGGGAAGTCTACCTCTAGGCGCCTAAGTTTAGTCACCACGCACACACCACACCATACAGGAGCTGACACTTCAAAGATTCATCACTTGACACCGATTATTTACCTGGTCTGGACTGGTTTATTAAATAAATAACTGTTCCCTAAGTAAGCGTTAATAGGCGTTGATTAGAGGTTCCTTATTAGGTGTTGATATACAGGTTGATCAGCGGTTGATTTGGTTGTAATCGTAATTAATATCAGTGGGAATTTATCTCAATCAAGAATCATTACAACTTAATTAATCCAGCAATAAATCAAATGGACATCGGGACGGATTATGACATGGGTGCAGCTACTCACCCTCGTAGCATTCACAGCCTGCGGCGTAACACTAAAACACAACCAGCAACAGCTCAGCGCGGGAGAAGCGCCCCAACTAGCTGGACACAGACAATGCGCTGCCAAAAACACCAGCGCGCAGCACACGTGCGACGCGCTTATATACCCGCGCGGGGCACCAGCCACGCATGCTGATGCACGAACCGCAGCCCGCGCACCAGCGCCCAGCTAAGGGGAAAACCCCCAAAGCACGCAATCACTATTTCGTTACAATATGCTACAAGGGTAATCCAAGACTTGGGGACCTGGGTTTACTCAACTTGCACACCAAGCAGCAAATTTAGCATCAGATGACTTACATTTTTTGAACTGAAGTCCAAAACTTTGCTTGTGTGAGTAGATCTTTGACATTTGCTCATGAAAAAGTTAAGGCTCCACTTGGCCAGTTGATTGATACTGAATTCAGCTGTAATTACTGGGATGGCAGTTGAATTTGAGACGAATGTGATAGTGAGAGGGTCATTTGTTCCGTATAAATCAACCTTTGGTACATCCACCAATTGGTAGGCTAGCAGAAGAAGTGATGTTACAGAGAAGAATTGCATTTTTTGTCCTGAATTCAAACAAGGCAAACTGATCAAAACGTTGAGTTGTTACACGACCGGTTCTTTTCTAAACACAAGACACGCTGGTTAAGCCATTCTAACACATTTTTTAGTGTTGGTATTCCATTTAAGTTCTTTATTGATATAGGTGCCCAGATACCTGTACTTAGTGACCATGTCGACTTGTGTACCCTTTAACTTTGCGGAAATGGAAGTAATCTACTTTGTTTTTTCCACATTTGCACCAACAAAACCATCTATTTCCTTTATGTATAGTGTGTTTCATCGTTAGAGTACATGTTACCAAAGAGGGTATATTTAGTGCCACAGGCGCGAGATGGGTAACTCAGACTGAAATGTGAAGTAAACACCGGACGCCATTTCAGCAACCAATCGGTCGGTGCAACACTAGATCAGTGCAGACAATTACCTTCGCTAACGATGCTATAACAAAACATTTGCCAACTGAAATAGCGCACACACGTTCGAACAATAGATAGAGCTATTTTTATCACAAGTATACAATAGAGAACACAGCCTCGGGGCATCAGAATTCGTTAAATGCAAGCTCTCTGCGACTACGATTTGAAAGAAATCTAGTCATCCACAATTAACTTATTTATTCATTTATTTTATTCATTTCGGATTGTTTAACCAGGGTAGACCCAATAGTTGTCAAAGAACTGTTCTCCCTTGGGGCCCTGGGGTCACATTTAAAACCCTCGGAGAAGCGGGCCATTTTGTATAACGCGTGGTCTCCAGGTGGAGAATTTTATCACCACTCAGTTTTGTAGGTCAATAACCCCTCCTGCAAGCCCAAAGCAATTTTAATCCCACAGGACTTTTGTCTGGGCCAGCAGTGTGTGTAATTTATGACCTGTTTTAGCTCTTGGCGGCACAGGGTTGACACAAAGAGATAATGGCACAAGGAGTTGGCTCACTAAGATATCCAGTTACAATTCCCAAGGACATCGCTGTCCCTTGGGGCTGCTGTCATTCATTACTCCTTACTCGGCAGTGGTTATAGCCTGGCCAATGGGAGTCTACAGGCTTGTGGTGTATACCAGGGGTGAGGAATACATGAAATCTTGGCTTTATTGGCCCATTGAAAAATATTATGACCATATTTGGAATATGTGGAGAATATTTTCACCACGTTGCTTCCCTGAGGGTTTTAAAGAAGTCAAAATTACAAAGGACAATAAAATTAAAATAAAATAGCAACCAGCACAAAAAGGACACCTAACATTAAAAAAATTACAAATTCCATGCACACACAAAAACAAAAGTGTTTAAAAAAAATTAAAATACACCGACACGACCAAGATAAAAAGTCCCCATCCCTATTTTAAAGTTTCTTACAAGGAGATGTGGCTGTATGGTATTGAATGCTGAGTGAAAATCAGCAAAGATAATTCTAACAAACACACATTTGGCAATTGTTGAGGATCAGTGAAGGCCGTTGTTAAAAATACCATTTACAATTTTGTTTTAAATATTTCATTATAAGTGCTATTGGTCTTTTTAAAGCAACCGGCTTATACATTTTAGGAATTGGTGATGGCAGATGTTTTTCATGATTTAGGAATGATATTTGAGTTCAGAGAGTTTTTAAAAATGTGTTCAATGTTGCAGTTTTTGTAAGTTTCTCGATGGCAGTTGTTGCACTTTTCATTCGATATTTTTACTTGTAATACAATAATGATGGAGGTATATATAGCTCCTTATGCAAAAGCCTCAAAGTGCCAACAAATGAAAAAGGAAAAAGTATAAGACTAAAATCCTCAACATCTGGCTTTTGCAATTATTTAAAAAGATATATATTTGATACAAACACCTCAAAACAAGATATATATAGGCCTAATAACAAAGTTAAGAAGTTCACAGTATCTAAATCATCTAGATTCACATATTGTTAGTCTGCTTATTTGTTTGTATATATTAATTTGTTCACTCTACACTGGGAAAGACCCTAGTCAATAAAAGGCCCCCTTCACAAAACAATACCGAGAAAATAAAAATATAGATACAAATTTACAGAAAATACAAATCCAGTGAGTGGCAAGGAGGAACAGGTGACCAGACCTCTACAAGGCCGACCTACCACATATAAATGTCAACTACGGTGAACCCCCGGGCCCCTCAAACAAGAGGAAGCAAGAGAAGGGATGCATTTTACATTCAACAACAATTTCACATTCAATGAAAAAAATGTACATTATACAACAAAAGCGACAGCAATCCGACATCCATGTACACACATCATCTGCTGAGAAACCAGCGGCAACTTTTTCTTTATAAAAATGAAGAGTATTAAATGAAAGATAAAGAAACTTCAGACCTGGCTATCAGAGGAAATTGGGACTAGCCGCTGAAAATGAACAGACTTATAAATGCGATTCTGTTTTACGAGGAACAGATAACATGAAAGGATCAAAAGAGTCTAGTGGCAGGACTGCCCTGAGTTACATTAAAACATCAACAACTATCAATATTCATGTTGATTTGACCAATTGTACATTTTGTTTAAGTAGTTTATATTTCTCTTCTGAAAGACAGCGGTAGAATAGACATATCTATCACATTGCATTACACCAGGTTACATGTACTGCGTTTTTAAGAAAACAGTGAAGACAATACTTCCACTATTTCGTTGTGATTTCGTAAATGATAAAACACTGTATCTGCACTTTCAGTTTAGATTCAAATATTTCTCCTAAAAGGCAGCATTAAGGTTGAACAAATATTTTCCTGTATTATCGTCTACAGCAGCTCGTAATCTACTCAGTTCTTGAATAATGTAAATCATACTTTTAATGAACAAGAACAAAACAATAATTTAACATAATCCTTTGAAGAAAATGTTTTTCTTCTGTGTTACATTACAGCTTAAATTTGTGCTTACAAAGTAATGCATGCAGTTATATTCAACAGTGCTGTAAATGCCAGTTAATTGACAAAGCAAACATAATTGACATAATATTTAACAATTTACATAACGTTACACCGTTACATTCATAAAGTTTCACTCGGTTTTGTTAAATTTATGCAATGAGAAAATAGCAATTTAAACATGTGTTTAATTTAAAAGAATAATCCAAACAAAATCACTCCTCAGTAGAACTTACGTGATCAATAAACTTATAGTAAAACATTTACAAAAAATAATGTGCATCGTTTAAAAAAATAAAAGTTTGATAGGTGTTTTCTGAAGCGTTTCTCTCGAGTACAAATACAATTATACATGCAACATGTAATATATAAGAAAAGAGAATTACACATTTACACAAAAAATGTTGCATTGTTTAGAAAAATTTAAGTTTGATAGGTGCTTTCTGAAGCGTTTCTCTTGAGTACAAAAACATTTATACATCTAGCTTGTAATAAGAAAAGAGAATTACACAATTACAAACAAATATAATTTGCATTGTTTATAAAAAAATAAGTTTGACATGTGTTTTCTGAAGCATTTCTTCTGAGTACAAAACATTTATACATCCAGCTTGTAATATATAAGAAAAGAGAATTACTCATCCTTATGATGCACGACGTAATTTCCCTCTTTAATACATATATTTCTTGAGTAATTGTTCTAAAAATCACCACACCTGTATGAACTCAAAGGACTTGCGGATGTCACATTGAACACAGAGTTACCCTCCGCATGAAAATAATTGTGTACCAATTACTACAAATGAATTCAATACTTATCACGGTGTAATTATACTATACCGTTATAGCATTCAGTATTAAAAGAACCCTATAATGGGTAAAAACGTATTTAATGAACTTGTAGTCGGCCTATTTCGAAACAACGGCTTAAGCTCCGTCCGTCTATTTGGAGTGCTGTACCGACCGCATGTTCTCAAAATAACTGGCGGAGCGTAAGCCGGAGTCGTAGCCGAAGCAATGGCTTGGAAAAAGACCAATGGATAATCACTTCAAGAATCATTTTAGTTTCATTGGTCAGATTAGGAGAAAACAAATTCCTAATCTGACCAATAAAACTATAATAAACGAGTTTCTCTAAAGGAGGCTTATGTTGTACGTGCCAATAAGAATGACGTAATTCCACTCTTAGCCACGTCCACTTCACACAAACTGACTCCAAAGATTAACCAGAAACCCATAATGACTAACTTCATCTTGATCTAGTTTTTTGGGGGGGGGTGCTTCTTTGACAGCGTCTCAACAACGCTTTGAGAGTGACTGGACAAATGAGCAGTAACTTAAAACTTATTTGCATTGACCAATTTAACAGAATTAAAGATTTTCAGCACATTTTCAAAACAACGTGCAGTATTGGTAATTCTCGTTCAGTCGAAATAAGCAACAAAAATGTGTATAATTTTCAATTTTCATATTCCTTCAGCTTTGAAAGTTTGTTGAAAAACTTATTTCAGATGGTAAGAATTATCTGGAACTAGTTCACAACACTTTCTTTATAATCATTGAATTTTCAGATTAAAACTTTAAAAACGACCAGTCCTTTACTTTGCCCTTAAAGTTATTGTACACTTTTGGTAACAGCTCAAAATCAGTGTCCACATTTTGTGTGATTCAATTCAACATATGCATGAACAAAAAAAAACCTGTGAAAGTTTGAGCTCAATTGGTCATCGAGGTCACGAGAAAATAGTGAAAAGAGACCTTATGTGTTTTCTGGGTTTTTTTCAAACACCAGGCGTGATAAAAACTATTGTTTTACTAATTTCTAAGAAACGATAGCATTTTAGGCAGAAATATTTTTAAGGAACCCTTTCTACCATTACTTACTTTAAATCATGTAAGTTATGTGTGTATCTGTGAACATTTGGGTTTTTCGATCTTACCAATAGTGTACAGGTCTTTAAATCAGGCATATTATGGAAAAGTTGTTGGTTTTTTTGTGTGTAGTGGGTTGCATAGTGCTAAAAAAGATGTACATTTCTATGCCAGCCTTACAGGTTTTACATGTTACTCCCCAGTACCAAACAAAAATCAACTGTAGGAAGTAGAAACAACTTTGTAGAGGTTACAAATACTAACAGTATACTACTATACAGTACCTACCAAAAGGCAAAAAGTAATGTGCAATACCTGGGCCCAGTTTCAAATATTGCTTGTCAAGTTTGTTGGCTGAGGGAAAATTTGCAGACCAGTCACAAACATAGATCACATAGAAATGTTTTGCTGGTAACACGTTTCTGCTAAGCAAATTAGTAGTTAATTTCTAAGCAGATTAGTGTGCTAAGCAGCTCTATGAAATTGGCCCCTGCTGGTCATCTTGACAAGGCAGTGTTGTCCTTTGCTGACATAGTTGTAAGTACTGTGTGCCCATATTGCTTTCTGAGGTATGTAGAAATTTGTGGTTCCTACTGCCACACAGGATCCGAGTTGGCCTCTCTCGTATTTAGGTGAACTCAATGGTCGAGTTATTAAGACATCTACTCTAGATGGTGGATTATTTTCTGAAGACACTTGAAAGCTTAGACAGTGCTTATATTTACTTCCTCAGTTATGATTTCTGTGCACCTGTTAATGTTTGGGTGCTCTTAATGTGGTGCTGTTTTTAAATTTTCTTCTGTTTTCAATTTCAAACCTTAGCCTAATGTATATTTTTGTATTTTACTAATGTGCGTCATCAGATGCGAATAAAGAATCATGAACTGAACTGCAGTTAAGGGCAAGAATAAATACCTGTAGCATGTGCCATTCATATTTCAAAATATTTTTGCACATCGATAATACTACACAGTTATCATTCGGTAAATTTCAGATTTGGCATGGAAAGTAGTATTACTATTTGATACCTTTAAACATTCCTACTTCCTCAGTTATGATTCCCGATATTTATATGGAAGTATGGAAGTTCAAACTCCAGATGTACCGAGAGTTACGCTGTTGTTTGACACTGTTGTAGAAGCTCAATGTAAGTTGATTTGATTCACAAACTGATCAGTCAAACCCCACGAGGTTGATGGTTATTGGTGGATTTAACAAAATATAGTCCGTAATTTTCAAATAATTCCATTAAGAAAGACGGAACATTACAAAAGTTCCAGTGTCATAGGGAAATCTGTCCCCGAAGGTTCTGACCCCGGAGGTTCTGTCCCCCAAATGGGTGAAGGAGGTTGATTCAAAAGAGGGCGCTATCAGAAAATAAATTGTACACAGTTCACCGTAGGAGTTACAGAATTTCAGCGTTCCCGATTGTTGCCACAAACAGTTTTTTCCCCATTTTTTTCCCCAGTGAGTAATAGGCGCTGTCTCTATCTTTGTTATCTAAAGGAATTTGGGGGGCTTTAACATCATTCTCCTGGTTAGCGTTTTCATCCGTGGTCACCTCATTAATGTGATTGTGTGGTGTGGAAGTGGAACATCCTTGTCTCATTTCTGACCATTTTATTAACTGTTCCTCAATCGCATCGACGGCAAACTTAGCATCCGGGCGATTCATATCATTGAGGGCGCACTTCAGTGCATTCATAGTTTCTTCTTTTTTCTTACCCGATTGTTTTCCGAAGAATAAGTTCAAGACGATTTTTGTAGGGCTGCCTTCTTCACGTCCCGCTTTATCCCTGATGCTGTCGGAGTTTTCTGAGCAACAATTGCTTGTTTTCAATAGCAAGCTTTGGAGTTTACGCCAGTCGTTTTCCAGAGGGTTGGTCGTATCCAAGAAAGCACAAAGCTTACTAAAGGTGGGTTCTTCGAGAAGCCTAGATCCAGTCGGTCTTTCAGTGTCGTCAACTTTTATTAACTCCAATTGTGCCAAGAGCCGCTGATGTATATTTTTCATTGGTTCCTGATCCGATTCACATGGTGGACAAACTCTCTGCTGATTTAAAAAATGGACAAGTGTATTTTTAAATTGATCCTGGCAAAAAATAGTTGTCAATTCTTAGAGGAAAAACTACGCCTGGGTCGAATAATAAACATAAACTGCCATCGTGAAAAGCTTTTAATGGGATAATTCATCTTTTGTTTCGAGAGGAAACAAAATAGTCATTCCCATCCTCTGGCCTTTGTTACTTTACTTACAGAAGGTTAATTTTGGTTACTTTACTTAAAACGAACAAAAGTGAATAGTGTCAAGGGTTTCTTGTGCATGATGGCAGAGGATTAATTTCGATTGTTGACATTGATAGAAAAAAAACGCGCCCCAGTGATGTAGGCCTATGGATTCATTAAACGTCAAATGGCCGCCCTCGATACCCTTTCAGAGGAAAAAATTACTGGATGAATGGTCCTGGTATGAACCTCATTGTATAATAAAACAGATTTATTTTCACCAACCTTTGCTAAGAAGGGCACGCCAAAGACTTCACTGCCTTCTTGGTAGACTTTAATGTGCGCTTTGAAGGGAACTTTCTCAGAGCCTGAGCATCGGTTAGCAAGAAACATTACAGACGGAAAAGCTGTAGCTCGAGGTGATTCGGTTTTTCCCCATATCAACTCATGGTGGAATTTCTGTCAAATCAATTAAAACAAAATACAGAATAAGATATAAACACTCAATTCTTTTATTTTGGCAATATATTCAAAAATACAGAGTAGGCCGAGGTCTAACACATTAAAGGTATTCTGATTACAAAGTCAAGGATAGCCCCAACAAGCTGTTTCAATACGGCTTATTTCCATCGGGGTCCTTAAAAAACACAAAGACAAACAAATATGCAACACAACAAGAGGAAAATTTGTACAGGAAATAGCAAAGAAAGGTAATCAGTAATAGACATTGTTAAAAATTAGATTGGGATTAATATTGTTACACTGTTGATAATTATTATTTGAACAAAAGTGGTGCTAAAATGAAGTGCTACCATGAATTCCAGTATAAAAAAATGTTTCAGACCTACACTCTAGTACTTTTATTCTTGGAAAAAAAAATTGAAGGAACTTAACCCGTTGTGGAAGAATTATGCTTTCTGAAACCTTCCTGAATTTTTGCAGAGGTAGTCTGGTGCCAATTCATGAACAATTTAATTAAAATGGTTCAGCTTGAATTGTGTAGCACGATTTGTACAGTTCTTGACCAATGTAATCTAGACTTCAAGCTTAGAATAAGCCATATTAATTGCTGTGTGTAACTTGAAGCCTTTTCTTCAATTTTAACGACAACACACAGAACCAGGATGAACAACATCAGTCAAACATACACTGTATGAGAGCAGAATTGAACAGAGCATTTTGCGAGATCTCTCATTCAAACAGTTGGCATGTCTGTTAAGTCTAGCACCGGCCTTTTTACAGGATAATAAAGAGTATAGGTTTTCCATACCCGTTGGCAAGATTCCTTGTCAGAGATTTTCCAGGTCTTGCTGCAATTTAAGATTTGCGTTACCACGTCTTTGTGAGTCTTCTGAACAACCAGTGGACTTTCCATGTCTGCAAGAAGGAACCCATACTTTCTCTCCTCTGTCTTCACTTTCTGTAAAGACAATGTACAAGTTTTGTTAAATTCCGAAAAAGTAACATTCCGTGGAGCAGCTATTGTTATTTTCAACCAATTTCTTTTTTATTTTAAGAACATTTTTTTTTTTCATTTTCAAGAGCTGCTAATTTTAGCTTCTTAAAAAAAAAAGAATTCTGCTCTCGAAAAAAAAATAGCTGCTCTTGAAATAACTAAAAATAAGTAATCTACCGAGAGTTCAAAAAAAACTGAGCGTTTTGGTAATATAACCTCTATGAAACGAGGCCATGTCAAACACTCACCCCAACTAGGCAAGGGTCGCCTTGGGGCTCACTGGTAATCAACCAGCTGAGCTGCTCTTTAAGATAACAAAAAACTGCTCTCAAAAATAAAAACAACTGCTCTCGAAAATAAGATAGTGATGCTACCAACGGGCTTTCGTAGTAACAAGCTGAAAATCGTAAATACTAAAATATTTATGACTAGATGAGAAATTAGCAATGACGTCATCGGGTGCTTTATTGCATTAAATCGAAAGTTTCTTATTTAAAAATTCTTATCTCGAGAGCTACAGCATTTATGATCTTAGTCTTTGCACCATTGAAAACATTCAACTTAATATTTTAATGACTGTATAGTGGTGTCTTATATTATTGGCATCGCTTTCTGTCCAAACCGGAAGTTCAAATAAATACGGTAGATAATAACTACAACATTGAATAAGGCGAATGCTTTTGTCGATCTATGCAAATTGTTTAAACACGTTAGCCCGAAGACGTGGCCTCATACAATATCACAACTTTATGAAATATTTAGGGAAACTTAAAATCTATATAAGGTATCTTACCAGAAGACTTACACCGTCATTAGCAACTAGTCGAAGACGAAGTGTGACTTCATCATCAGAGTGACTGTCTTCGTGGATGAACACGCATGCTATCATAGTCTTCTTCAAGATTGTTCCGTCCACAGACGAAGCTGAAGCCCCGAACCCACAAAAATGATTAACTGAAAACGTTATGGAATCATTGTCGACAACCGTAATCACGTCCAAACCTTCACGAAGCTCACAGGAAATACCCGAAGACAACTTAGACAAGGAAAACTTGCAGGAGGTTGTATCCTTTACACAGTGGGGCATAGTCAAGATGACATCTTCTTCAAAGGTGGTGTCTGGTGGTCCACAGTGAACGAATGGAGTTAAGAAGAAATGGTTGTCGACTGAGGAAGCACCTGTGACGAAGATGTAGACTTGTTGCCGTTTTCCGATTGGTATTGCGCCAGGAGGAACATACAAGTGAACGTCTAAGTCGTCAATGGATAGACATCCACCGCGGAAGTCTAAAATGGCGGCAGCAAAGTTGGCGATTTGGAAGTTATGTCCAACTACATCGATGCCCTGTCTTTGGCTTGCTCTAACATCCATTCAAATGATTCAAGAAATGTTTTTCTCTCTTTGGTAAAGTCATGGATAAACCCAGTCTTGTTATCTGCTAATGTATGATTTGCTTCGACTCTCACCACCTCCTCTATGAATGCACAATTCTGGTAGACTGCACTGGGGGGATATCCATCTTCGTTATGGCCGGATCGCAGCATTGTGATCGCCTCCGAGCTGGTAGTCGAATGATGCTGTTTTCAATATCGGATCTTACTTGTTGGGTTTGGATACATGTGTTTACTATACGTAGTATGAATCGGATGAATTTTACGAGGCGGGACATCTTCGGCTTGTCCGTCGTGGTGATACACTCCACGGGGGCTTCTTCTTTGACTTGCAAACAAGATGTTACTGTTGACTGCACGTTTGAAACCTGCACATTTACGTCATTGTCAGTAACCTGGAGTGGGTTCCCTTCTTCGATGTTTATTGAAGATTCTGGCATCTCGTAGATTGTATCGGATGAAATCACACTGTGCATAGATATTCGATTAGTGGTTAGACTTGCTCTTCGTGTTCTTGTAGTTACTTCCTCCATACAGATGGCGCTATCTATGCTCGTTCTTGCACTCAATGAACACTCTGTTCCGGCAAGGGATAACTCACTGAAATTACTCGGTGATCTGTCACTACCTCTGTGTTGGACGGGAACGTAGTTCGAGCTCTCGCGACTTGTTTCTGCCTCTTCTGGGCCGTTACTGCCCATAACATCGATTGAACAGCCCATTGATGCAGCCAAGGAGCTGTTTGTAGAAACGTTCAGCTCAGCTTGAGGTTCGGATGAAGGTCCAGCTGGATGGTCTGCAACGTCACCAGCACTGTCTTCTTGGGTCAAGGGACTAGTTATCGTAGACATAGATCCTATCCCACTTTCTAAGGAGTACCGGTGTTTCTCCAGACTCTTGGGGTCATTAACGACCGCACCAACATCCAGCGATAGCCTATTGACTTTTGATTTCGCAGCTGGGTGGCCAGGGTCCATTGCCCCGACACTCCTACTTTGCACCTTCTTTAAAATGCTCATCACTGTAAGATCTAAACAAATATAGATAAAAAGATCAAAAAATAATGATCAATTCAGTAAGTTGAAAAAGCATGAGATGTAGGCCTATTAATTCTTCTAATCCTTAACTGAACAAAATTTTGATACCGCAATGTAGATAATATGCTTGAAAAAAAGTCTGGAGAACGATTAACATTGTGGGCAAAACTTGTCAAGCTATGGGGCGCCGTTTATGACTTTATTACAAAACCAATATATTTATAACGAAACCAATAGGGGGCCTATATATAATTAAATATATATATATAGAACAAAACTAATTTGTATAGATCAAAACAGATATATATATATATCTATAAAACCAATATATATAGAATGAAACAAAAATATATAGAACTGAACCATTTAATTATATATAGAACGAAACAAAAAATAATACAGAACGAAGCGCCGCCTACGACGATTAAGGGTCAGGCCGCAATATATATAGAACATAAACTGAAATATATAGAACATGAACTGAAATATATATAACATGAACGCCGCCCGCGACGATTAGGGGCCAGTCTGCTAGACTTGAAATCAAGTCGTTTGATCTTTGAGTTGTAGTGGCATGATAATCTACTCGTGGTAGCATTATTGATCCACAAAACAACAGCTGGGTGCACCACCAATGCAAAATGCTAAATACCCAAAATCACTCAAAAAATATAAACTAAACTTCATTTTTTAATTTTTTTTTGGTGGTAAGTCAGCCGTTTGGAATTTTTGCTAGTTACCCTAGAAAAAACACTCCCGATTGCTTTTTTCCCAAACCCACTTGCTGCCAGTTTCCATGAGTCACTTCTCCTGTTCCCAAGACAAATACAGTACCAACTTTAGAGCCTAAATTTATCAAATCTCCTCAAAAGTTCAAGCACAAAAACTATTGGTATTCGTTATATTTTGTTTTGTAATTCAGGAGGTAGGCTGCAATGAGCAGTTTTGTAATAATAACAACCTCATTTTGACATATTGAAATGACGTCATGTGCGTAAGGTCGATAGTATGTAATTTTTGCTGATTTAATACTTGTCTTCGTGCGAAGGCCCCTACATATATTTATGCGCGCTCGCGAAAGACTTTAAACTTCAAATTTCGATTAGTAGCTGAGAGATAAATTCGTTAGCACACGCGCGCTCGTGGAATGCGGAAACAATAGGCGCATCTGCGTCCCATGCGTGCGGGGTGTGAGTGTGGAGGCATTTTCACTGGGACGAAAATTGTCGTCCATTGCTGTATTGAATAGAAACGGAAAGACTAAAATGAAGAACATAGTGTGTGTTTTTTGCATGTTGCATATTTCTAATGAACAGTCAATCAAAAAGTGCGGAATATCTGATATGCTGTCCGCGGTCTAAAAAGTGAGTGGGACATGTTCCATCCCCACCCATCGACGCCCATGTCCTACTACAGCCCTGAACCCTCTCTATTAAATACATTTTTCATCCTAACCATTTCCCTAATTTTGCAACACGTCCCGAAACTGATACCTCACGTCGGCTCCTCCAATCCCCCCATTTTATTTATTTTTTAACATCACACCCTCCCCTTCCACATACGTATACTTTAACATACTCGACTCTCCTTCCTTTTATTTCAAGTTATCCCTATAAACTAAGAAAAACAAACCAACCTTATTTTTCAAGCACGTAGCTCATCACACACATTCCTATTGTATTGTCACCTTTTAGACTAATTATTACAAAATAATAATGCCGATGTCGTTGAAGTTATTCTATGTTTGACAGGTGCAGGAAAAGCTTGTATGTTTGTAGAGATTTGGCATTGCGATATTTATACGTTTGGTAATTGGAGCCTACTGATTGTGTTAATCCAATATTAATGTGAAAATTTCACTTTAAAAGGTGTTGGCGTGTTTAAGAGATATCACCGAAAAACCGGAGCGAATATTTCCACGCAGGAAGAATATTCCCCATAGGAACATACAGTCTGAGAAGCGTTTCTGGGAATAAAAAGTGATATATTTTCCATTAAACCTTCTTACTTCGAAGTTAAAATTTTTTATATATATATAAATCTGTTTCGATCTATATAAATTAGTTTTGTTCTACATATATTGGTTTTGTTTTATATATATTGGTTTTGTTATATATATATTGGTTTTGTAATAAAGTCATAAACGGCGCCCAATATCAAGCATTATTTTGTTTATAGGCTTCTGAACTTTTTTTCGGGCCTTCATGGGGGCACACAATTTGACGATTTGGTTGTACTTGCAAGTTGTGTATTTTGTGTATAAGCAACAAAAACTTTATATTAATGTATTGTTGGGTTGTCTTTCTGTGGGTAACTTCTGTAATGAATGCTAGATTTGTCAATATTCTGACAAATTGGACTCCTAGAGAAGCTTTTTAACTTAAAATTATTAAAGTTTATAAGGATTTCACATCGATGTATAAAATGGGAGTTGATTTGATGTGTGTCACCAAGCATTGAAACATTGAGGATCATGTAAGGTGTAAGGCCCTTCAACATACACGCAGATCCAGGGGGCAATTTCTGTACAACTGCGCGTTTTTATGACTACCGACAATCAGACAGTAGGCCGATGATTGTCTGCAATAAATATTTTCACACAAAAACTTGAAAACTGTTGACCTGATAATACTTCCTGAAAGCCCTATTCTGATAAATGTTGATACATTGTGAGTAATGTTACTGTTTACTGTATCGTATCAAGCCGTACTTGATTGTTACATATCATATCACACTCGGACTTATGCATTAATTGAAGCAAAACCGTTTACAAGAAATGCGACATTATTATTGGTCAGTTATACAAAGAGTTGTAAATTATGCCGGAGAATATCTTTCTCAAATCGGTTAAGAGAATATTTATAAACCTGCCATATGAAACGGTAACGGTAATCATGTTATGTTTATGAAACAAATGGGATTCACCTGATCAATGTAAATGATCTGAATAAATGCATAAGCGTAGACCTAACCCCAATTTTCGACCCAGTTTTGTTTGTTTACTTTGACCTATTTATTTATTTGTGAGTGTCTTTTTGCGCCAAAAATGTACGTGCATGCCTATGCAGCGGCTCTCTCCAACCGGTTACATGTTGATTCATGTATCGATGCATTTAAAAAAAAAGTACCGGTTACGGGTTCTTTTTTTGCGTAATACTACGGTAGTTATAGTGGTACCGATCCTGCCAGGTAAAATCATCGTAAACTTACTCATGGAAACGTTTATACTATTCGGTGTGCTTTGAAAAAATGTGAACTGGGTTGACCTATACAAAAAACGCTGTGCTTTGAACCTTGGATGCACTGTGGCTGGTGAAACCTTGCAGCCTAATATACAATCACAATGAAGTACTGCGTACTTTTTTATGAAAACTGTTTTGTTTAAGCAGTGGTTTACAACACATCGTGAAGTCAAAGCTTTTGAGTTAAAGCTTTTACAAGCCCTGAAGGTTGTTCATCAGCATTTAGTGCGTCACGATAGTTGGCTGATTGTTGACTGTTGACATTTCAAAGTCAGACTACAAATATTGACTCTTTCACTGAAATTTAAAGATTCATTTTTTAAGTCACCACAGAACAAGATTTGTTGTTTATGGAATATTTCAGCACATAAACAGTTTTGTCTCAGTGATAATGTGAGCAAACAACAAATTACAGTTTTTTGTTTTTAAGTTTATCTTCCACTTATTTGGGTTATTTTAAAGTAGAAAATTTACAAGACACTTTATTTATTACCCACAAATAAATTAATGAATAATAATAATAATAATAATATTTTGGGAGGCTAATCATGATGATCCTTACTAGCAGCTGAGAAGCTGAACTACGAATGACGCAGCTGCAACGTGTTCGAGAAGCAGAAATGCGAGGGCGCCTTTGGCAGCCAGCCACATCAACCCATAAAATATGACCACGGAGCACAGCCAGAGATCGAAAGTGTTTGATTTTTCAGGAGGGAGGAAAACTGGAGGGCCTGGAGAAAAAACTATGGTGACATAAGAGAGAACCAACGCACAACTCTACTCACATACGGCCTTAGCCGGATATCAAACTAGGGTCACATTGGTGAGAGGCAAATACTTTACTAGCCACCCATGCCACCAACATATCCCCTACCAATGTAAACCCAATCATTGCTCATTTTAAACAGAGTTTAAAAGACTTTCTTCGCATGGAAAGGGAAGATGAAATGCCAAACTACGCTTTGTTCAGTCTATAACGATGAGCTAACTTTTATTGCCCGGTATTGAGTTAGTCTTTGTAGATTGCGCATTCATATTCTTGTTCTCGTGCTTTATGTTACTTTAATTTCTATATTGTTCGCATTGTTAATGTAAGTAATGTCATTTAACGGCTGCCCTTTATATGTTTAAAAAAAGATTATGTTTTTTTATAAATGCATTTTTGCATCAATAATATATGGGATTTTGTTTTTTAGTGTTTGTTTGTTCGTTTTTTTGTTATGGTTGTTTCGGTGTGGGTTTTTTCAAAATGAGTGATTGTTTATATATTCCACGCAAGAGAAAATGTGTTTTCAAAATAATGATAAGCCTAATTAAACAAATTAATTAATTAATTAAAGTTCATAAAGTCCTATTTGTGATGGTATTGTTATTTCTTGTTCAAGTTTAAGTATTTCAATCGTTAAAGTCACTCGTGATGAGTCTATAGCCTATATCCTTCGAACAATCATCACACTGCATGATTGGTAGATTCTTTTGCGATGGTTTTTTAACTTGATAAAATGCTTGTTTTCCCAAACTGGAGCCAATGTGGTTTTTCTTTAATTACTAGTCATTTTAAAGAGTAGACAATTTTACAAAATACTGCCATTTGGAAAAAGGCGACAAGACTGTGTGGTGTTACCATTATTGAGAGGGGAAAATGGCTGAAAAAACAAAACATGTCCTTCCCATCCAGTGTCACATTTGGACCGACAAAATGAACACAAGTCAATCACCAACATCTACCTTTGATGGATAAGGCTTCTAAAGTTTGTCTTCTGATCTTGATTTATTAGGCTCGGTATGTCATTACAAACAAAAGAAACACATTTTCTCAAAAGTGGCTAATGAAAGGATTTATCGAAAATTTCATCTTGGTTCCGTTACTGAAGTTATCATTTGCCGCCTATTTGACTGGTATTCTTGTACCGTAAAATGACTGGATTACACCGACGCTTCAAGGATTTGAAACCATAATGACACCATAAAAGGAAAGTTCGTATAATCTAAGACAAGAAGTAAAACAATTTTATTGTTACCACCGAATTTGATGAACTTTTCTCCCCAAAACAAGCCTATTTTGCTAAAAAAAATAGTATGTAAGGACAAATAAGTGCACATTTCTTTAAACAAGACCCCTGTTTGAATTACAAAACCTAATCTTGTATGGGGTTGAACAAAGAAAAATTGACTAGAGCCGGAGGTCGTTGGTTCAAATCCCGCTCTAGTCAATTTTTCTTTGTTCAACCCCATACTATTTGTAATTTACCCAGTCAGTTTCCCTTGTGGTTTATTACTTGACAAAACCTAATCTTTTAAGTTTGCTTGTGCACTGTCCTCATTCTAAACACGTAATGGACTTGTTCAGTGTTTACAAAAAAGGAAGGCTAAACGTAATTTTATATTATCACAAACTAACTTACCACAAACACTAAGATCTATATCTATATCCTCTTGAAAGAAGCTGAAGAGATCCGCAGCCAGTGAGTCTCATGTCCGAAATGACCTCTTGACGGAAGTAAAAGTTGTTTAATAAAATAATATTTCCACTGATCATGAGTTATCAAGGTACTGTCAACACCCACTTAGTCATGCATGCCGTACCCCGTTATGGAAGGGGCAGCATTCGAATGGGTATAATAATGTGTTATTTGTTTTTTTAACAAAAGATGGAAATTTGGGGGGAATTCCCAGCCGACTGTTACAATGACGAAGGCCGATAGTCGGAGACAGTTAAAGGGGAAAAAACAAATTCGAATGAACTAACTAATTGGTTCGAGGAGCAACTTGTCGAACTTGAAAACCATTGGGTTTCTTAATGAATTCATCTTGTCAGATTTATAGAACTTTTATTATCGGGCCTAAATACTACGAGTAAAAATCTTAATTTAAAACCGAATCACGTCCCATCCCACCCCAGAATAAAATATAATAGACTATACAGATGCGATGGAATTGACCCAGTTTTGTAAGTTAATTTTTTTTATAGTTTTACTTCGTAGAGAGACAAATTTAAAACATAGACAAATAAGCAACCGCGTTTGTTTATAATTTATTTTCTGTTATGTAATAATTTAACCACGATTGCGGGTGATTCGGAGGAGAAAATTGTGTTTGTTTGTTTGTTTGTTTGTTTGTTTGTTTGTTTGTTTGTTGGGGTGTTGGGGTGTTGGGGTGTTTGTTTGTTTGTTTGTTTGTTTGTTTTATTTCCATTCATACTTGCATACATACAGATAAATAAAGATAAATGATCAATACAAAATGTATCAACAAAAGTATACAATACAATACAGCATGAATGGGGTGACATCCAGAGAAGGACTGGCCTTCTGTAGTGGAGCATACAAGACTGCAGTCAAAGTAAACTATATGGAATGATACAAGCAACGAGTTCCCATAAAAGGTTGGTAAATGTAGGAAGTTCGAAAATAAATCAGTAACGAATACTAAAACAATCATGTTAAAAAAGAAAGAAAAAAAGTAATTAATGTAGGCATGAGTAGCGGTTAAATTTTGAACAAATAAAATCATTGTATTTATAAAAAATATAATTCCATGATCAGGAAGACCACTAATAATCTGAGGCAAAATGATACGATAACTAGCTGATGCATCGTTCAGTTTATTTTGTACTGCTACATTAAGTCTAATGATGTTGATGTTTTCCGCAATGATCTGGTTGTGTTACTCTCTGACTTAGGTATGACTTCTACCAATCTCGACTCTTGTGCGCAAAATTATGAGGTTATCCTCAACAGGTTTTTGAATAAGCATACACCAGCTCGCACTAGATCTGTTTGTTTGAGACCTCGTAGTCCTTGGTTTAATGTTGCTATACATTCCCTATGGGGAAGATGTCGAAAACCTTCTAGTGGTCTTCCCTGTTACCTCGTTTTCACGAGAACCAATGTCGACAATGAGTCTGCGAACAAAACTTTGTAGTACATTTCAGGAGCAGCACTGTGAACCGGAGTCCGGCTTGGCGTCCTTTTCAGGACGGGCAACAACCGCTGTCGAAGGCAACGGTGTACTGATGTTGCAACTGAATGTGGAGGGCCTCACATCTGCCAAGATGAACATCATTGAGCAGCTGGCAGTCACCAACAAAGCCATTGTGATTCTTCTTCAAGAAACCCACTGTGAAACAGTTGAGAAACTCGAGTTTCCAAATTTCTCTTTGGCAGGCCACATCCTAAGTAAACACCACGGCTAGCCACTTTCATCAAACAGGACACAGACTGGGCTCTAGAGGCACAGTCCCCGCCAGACAATACTATCGAATGGCTTGCAGTGAAATTTCATGGTACAACCATCATTAATGTGTATAAACCACCACCAGCACGCATGAGGACTACATCATTACCACCTTACCCAGCTCCTTGCGTTTATGCAGGAGATTTCAACTGCCAACACACGGATTGGGGTACCGGCGCAGTAAAAGTGATGGAGACTGCCTAGCCGAATGGGCTTCCAGCAACAACCTAACCCTCCTTTTCAATCCCAAGGAACCAGACAGTTTCCACTCTGCACTGTGGAACACAGGCACCAACCCAGATCTGGCTTTTGCTGCCTCCTGCCAAGGGAGCCAAACTCCTGTGCGATACGTCCTTGACAAGTTTCTCAGATCACAACACCGCCCATCCCTGATTGTCCACCTAGCAAACCAGTGAAACGTTGGAATTTCCGCAAATCAGACTGGGACAAATTTCACCATGAAGCAAACCGTCGTGTCCCTGATCTACCATCCCCTGTGAGCGATGATGTCAACTCTTCCTACTCTGCTTACTGTAGCAGGCTGATCAAGGCAGCCAAGGAATCCATCCCGAGAGGCTACCATAAGAGCTACATCCCCTGCTGGGATGAAGAGTGCCAAGAATTGTATGAGGACTTTACTTCATCTACATCTAAGGAAGAGTCTGACGCAAGAGCTACTGTATTACTGTCAAGGCTGGACAAAAAATGCAAGGAGCGATGGATTGAGACTGTGGAATCAATTGACTTCACCCACTCAAGCAGAAAGGCATGGCCAGCTGTCAACCGCCTCACTGGCAGAACTACATCAAGTGCCAAAAAGTGTCCTGTCACCGCTAACTCCATCGCCAGCGTGCTCGTAAACAATGGTCGTTTTGACAAGCCAGACCGTGATCACGCCAGGCAGGTCAAGAAGGAAGTGGCTGCACTCTGGAAGACAAAAAAGCACCATCCATCTTTCTGATACTTTTCCATGGAGGAAACGGTAGCAGCCTTGAAACTCCTCAAGCCTGGTAAGGCTCCAGGGCCAGATAGTATCCACCCAGAATTCCTCCGCCATGCTGGAACTGCATTCCCGTCATCCTGTATGGAGCATGGAAAGATTCCAAAGATCTGGCGAAAGGCAACAGTGATAGCACTGCCTAAACCAAACAAGGCGAAGAATGACCCCAAAAGCTACCGTCCCATGTCCCTACTTTGTATCCCCTTCAAGCTACTTGAACGCCTGATACACACCGCATCAACCCTATCATCGACTCCCAGCTCCCTCAAGAACAGGCTGGCTTTCGCTGTGGCAGCAGACCAGGTGACCCTTCTCACTGTTTCGAAGGAAAACAGAAGACAGGCGCTGTTTTTGTTGACCTCACAGCAGCCTATGACACTGTGCGGCACAGAGGACTTACCTATAAGCTCCTGACGCTCCACCCAGACAGGCACATGGTTTCTTTCATCCTCCAGCTCATTTCCAACCGTAGCTTTGTCCTAAAGGGACAGCAAAGCAGACCACGCCGTCTGAGAAATGGTGTCCCTCAGGGTTCCGTCTTTTAATAGCACCTCTACTCTTCAATATCCATATCCATGACCTGCCAGATACCATCTCAAAGAAGTATGGATATGCAGACGACCTGGCTATTCTGACGTCCGACAAAACATGGGTTTCAGTGGAGAGCACATTAAGTCAAGACATGGACACCCTGGCTACCTACCTTCAGCACTGGAGGCTCAAGCTAAGCATAGGCAAGACCGTCTCTGCTGCTTTTCACCTATGCAACCGGGAGGCGAAGAGAGAACTAAATGTCACCCTCAAGGCTAATCGGCTGAGATTTGACACGTGCCCAACATACCTCGGAGTGAAACTTGACAGAGCACTCAACTACAGACAACACCTTGAAAGCCTGCGAGACAAGGTCACTGCAAGAGGTGCCCTAATCAGTGTTGGAGGTCTCGAGACCGGTCTTGGTCTCGAGACCTCCAACAAGACCATTTTTTACTGGTCTTGGTCTTGGTCTTGGTCTCCCCACCTTGAGGTCTCGGTCTTGGTATCGGTTTCGGACCAATGTGGTCTCAAACATTTGGCTGGTCTCGGAACGAAAATAGTTGTGAGTACATGCACTGTCAAAGCGGATATGAGGAATGGATCGCACGTAACAGCCGCACAATTTTGAACGTACATTACATATTTAAAACGAACGCAAGATTGCGACGGAGATGCTCATGTTGATTACTGCAACAATGATGTGCATGTACTACTCGTTAATAATACCACTATCGCCGATATAATAACCAACCTCGTATCCAAATTGAGAATTTAGAATTGGTCATAGTCGAGGCTGATGCCAATGATGAGGAAGGAGACAAGGTTGACGAAGTTGAACTGTCACTATCTACATCCAGCGATGAAGACACCAGCCCCATCCAAGGTTCCACGTCTTTTGGCAAAATATAACCGTCATCGAAATAAGAGTGGATCAAAGACTGACGTACAAGAAGACAACTTGTACGATACTTCGAAGAAGTTCAGGAGTTGCCAGGGGAAGTTTGTGCTTTGCAGTTTTGGAAGAAGTGGCGAAGAAGCTGCCTACATTGTATAAACTGGCCTATCGAGTTTTTTCTGTTCTTGCGTCCTCGGCACATGTGGAGCGTATATTCAGTCGAGGGGTATAATAATGGGACCACATCGAGCAAGGTTGTCCTCGGACATGTTGTCCATGCTAATGTTCCTCAAGTGTGACGAAAACATAATTTAGAGCTGCATCCCTGAAAGCGCTGAAAGCACACACAACTCATCAACAAGACTGGATTTCTTTTTTATTTTCTTTCAACTCCGATGACCGCTTTAGTCAGAACTTTCATAGATTTGTTATTTCAAGCAAAGTTTGGGATACACTAAGTAAGGGGTACCAGTTTTTGACAATTACCGATGATAAAATGGCGATTTAGGATTGAAACCAACATTTATTGGTCAACATTTATGTGCACCTTCAAAGGGTATAAACTTGGGGGATGTAATGAACCACAGTGGACAACGTTGGCTGTTTTTAGATATTTTTCTTCGAACCTGAAAAACGCTTTCATTATTTGTCAAAGAGTCTAAATAAATCATTGTTAACTCATTAAAAAGACATTCTTATAAACTGCAAGTGAGTCTCTGTTGCCCGATTATTTTTTTATGTGCTATATTATTATTATTATTATTATTTATTATATTATTATTATTATTATTATTATTATTATTATTATTATTATATTCATCTTATCACAGCATGCAAAAGAAAGATTACATTTTCATTTGTGCCGGTTACTCCTCGAGTCAGGCTACGTCCCTAGCCTTAGATCTCAAGGGTCTTTCTCAGGATCCTCGCTGTTCCCAAAAGCGCCGCCTTCTGTAACAGATCTATCCTCACATTTGTCCCTATTTCATCTAGATGTTTCCCCAGTGCTTTGGGAATGGTGCCAAGTGCTCCAACAACCACAGGGACTACTTTCACTTTCACCTGCCAAATCTTACGGAGTTCCCTGGCCAGGTCTTGGTACTTGTGGATCTTTTCCGTCTCCTTCGAAGCTACCCTGATATCACCCGGCACAGCTATGTCAATGAGATGACACATCTTCGTCGTCTTATCTAAGACTACAACATCCGGACGCCTATGTTCTATAACATGATCAGTCTGAATGTTAAAATCCCAGAGAATCTTGACCTGGTCGGTCTCTACAACTTTCTCCGGAACGTGGTCGTACCATTTCGCATGTACTTGGACACCATACTTCTTACACAGATCCCAGTGAATCACCTTGGCCAACTTGTCATGTCTTCCTTTGTACTCCGTCTGGGCCATCATACTACATTCGCTGACAATATGAAATACAGTCTCTTCTGCCTTGTAACACATTCTGCACATAGGAGAGACGTTTGCTTTCTCTATCCTTGCCTTCATAATATTTGTCCTTAGTGACTGGTCTTGCGCCGCAGTAATCAAGCCATCGGTTTCCTTCTTTAGTTCTCCGCTCTTTAACCAATTCCATGACTTAGGGCTCGCTACCTCTTCAGTACATCTCAAGAACCGGCCATGAAGTGGCTTGTTCCTCCAATCTTGATGTCTTTCCTCTTTCTTTCCCCTCTTGTACTCCTTCGGCCCAACTTCGTCTTCCCTCGTGTACTTTTGGGCAACCATCAACAAGTTCTCCTCGGTCCTCCTAATATGACAATGCAAGCTCCTGCGCTCGATGTTAACACTGTCTGCCACGCTCAGTAACCCCCTTCCGCCCTCTGACCTCGGAAGATAGAGTCTGCTGACATTTGACCGCGGATGTAGCATGCCATGCATGGTCATCAGTTTCCTTGTTCTCCTGTCCGTGACATCTAGATCTTCCTTGGTCCACCCCACAATACCCCCACTGTACCTCATCAAAGACACGGCCCACGTGTTAATCGCCTTAATTATGTTCCCCCCGTTCAGTTTGGACTTTAAACATTTCTTCACCCGCCTGATGTATTCTGCCCTCAGCCTTACCTTTGATTCCTCGTGAAGCACATGGTCCGATTCAAGAACACCAAGATACCGATAACTCTCCTCCTCGCCTAGAGCCCTCATCTGTGCACCATCTGGCAGAGCGATGCCATCGGAATGTACCCTCTTTCCCCTCTTCATGGCCATTGAAGCACATTTCTCCAGACCATTATTATTATTATTATTATTATTATTATTTCATCTTATCACAGCATGCAAAAGAAAGATTTCATTTTCATTTGTGCCGGTTACTCCTCGAGTCAGGCTACGTCCCGTAGCCTTAGATCTCAAGGGTCTTTCTCAGGATCCTCGCTGTTCCCAAAAGCGCCGCCTTCTGTAACAGTTCTATCCTCACGTTTGTCCCTATTTCATCTAGATGTTTCCCCAGTGCTTTTGGAATGGTGCCAAGTGCTCCAACAACCACAGGGACTACTTTCACTTTCACCTGCCAAATCTTACGGAGTTCCCTGGCCAGGTCTTGGTACTTGTGGATCTTTTCCGTCTCCTTCGAAGCTACCCTGATATCACCCGGCACAGCTATGTCAATGAGATGACACATCTTCGTCGTCTTATCTAAGACTACAACATCCGGACGCCTATGTTCTATAACATGATCAGTCTGAATGTTAAAATCCCAGAGAATCTTGACCTGGTCGGTCTCTACAACTTTCTCCGGAACGTGGTCGTACCATTTCGCATGCACTTGGACACCATACTTCTTACACAGATCCCAGTGAATCACCTTGGCCAACTTGTCATGTCTTCCTTTGTACTCCGTCTGGGCCATCATACTACATTCGCTGACAATATGAAATACAGTCTCTTCTGCCTTGTAACACATTCTGCACATAGGAGAGACGTTTGCTTTCTCGATCCTTGCCTTCATAACATTTGTCCTTAGTGACTGGTCTTGCGCCGCAGTAATCAAACCCTCGGTTTCCTTCTTTAGTTCTCCGCTCTTTAACCAATTCCATGACTTAGGGCTCGCTACCTCTTCAGTACATCTCAAGAACCGGCCATGAAGTGGCTTGTTCCTCCAATCTTGATGTCTTTCCTCTTTCTTTCCCCTCTTGTACTCCTTCGGCCCAACTTCGTCTTCCCTCGTGTACTTTTGGGCAACCATCAACAAGTTCTCCTCGGTCCTCCTAATATGACAATGCAAGCTCCTGCGCTCGATGTTAACACTGTCTGCCACGCTTAGTAACCCCCTTCCGCCCTCTGACCTCGGAAGATAGAGTCTGCTGACATTTGACCGCGGATGTAGCATGCCATGCATGGTCATCAGTTTCCTTGTTCTCCTGTCCGTGACATCTAGATCTTCCTTGGTCCACCCCACAATACCCCCACTGTACCTCATCAAAGACACGGCCCACGTGTTAATCGCCTTAATCATGTTCCCCCCGTTCAGTTTGGACTTTAAACATTTCTTCACCCGCCTGATGTATTCTGCCCTCAGCCTTACCTTTGATTCCTCGTGAAGCACATGGTCCGATTCAAGAACACCAAGATACCGATAACTCTCCTCCTCGCCTAGAGCCCTCATCTGTGCACCATCTGGCAGAGCGATGCCATCGGAGTGTACCCTCTTTCCCCTCTTCATGGCCATTGAAGCACATTTCTCCAGACCGAACTTCATCCCGATGTCATCACTGAAAATCCTGACGGTCTGCACCAGAGAATCGATCTCCGCCTCATTCTTTGCAAACAACTTTAAATCGTCCATAAAAAGCAGATGGTTGATCTTACATCCGTCCTTCTTCATTACATAACCTGCGCTCACCTTCCTCAGAATCATCGACAAGGGCATCAGTGCCAGAACAAACAGCAGTGGAGACAGAGAGTCACCTTGGAAAATACCTCTTCTTATGCATACCTTGCCCAGACTATCGTCATTGGCTGTCAGATTTGTTCGCCACGTCTTCATGCTCTCACCTAAAAGACGTTTTACTGCATCAGCCACTCCAACCATATCCAGACATTCCATTATCCATGTGTGCGATACCATGTCATACGCCTTCTTGTAGTCGATCCACGCCATTGCCAAATTAGTCTTTCTGCTCCTGCAATCCTTCAGTACAGCCTTGTCAATGATAAGTTGATCTTTCGTACCTCTGGACCGCTTCTTACAGCCTTTCTGCTCCTCTGGAAACAACTTCTGGTCATCCATATGGCGATAGAGGTCTTCTGCAATCATACTGGTCAAAAGTTTATACATCACAGGTAAGCACGTGATTGGTCTATAATTACTCGCAATGTTACCTTTCTTGACATCCTTTATGATCAGAACCGTTCTTGCCTCAGTCATCCAAGATGGGACCTTACCCTGTACTAAACAGTCTTGCAGTTGTAGGGCCATTCGCTCATGCAAACTACGGAAGTTCTTCAACCAGTACCCATGCACTTGGTCCGGACCCGGGGCTTTCCAATTTGGCACTTTCTTTACCTGTCTCTTTACCTTGTCCACGTCAATCTGGAACCCTTCTTGCTGCTGTACCCCTCTCAATTCATCTTTCACATTCGTTAGCCATTCCGCTTGTCGGTTGTGCTGTATTGGTTGGTCCCAAATACTACCCCAGAAAGTTTTTGCCTCTGCTGGCCTCGGGCCCACTTGCGTGCTGTCATTCTTTCCGTCTAATTCCTTGAACAACCGACGCTGATTGGTGTTAAATAGCCTATTTTGGTGAAACTGCTTGACCCTATCAACATACCTCTTCACCTTTGCAGCCTTAGCCTTTACCCTTTGCTTAATCTCCTCTATGACAACATTCACCCCCTTACCTTTGACATTATACTTTGTCATGATTATGATTATTATTATTATTATTATTATTATTATTATTATTATTATTATTATTATTATTATTATTATTATTATTATTATTATTTCATCTTATCACAGCATGCAAAAGAAAGATTTCATTTTCATTTGTGCCGGTTACTCCTCGAGTCAGGCTACGTCCCGTAGCCTTAGATCTCAAGGGTCTTTCTCAGGATCCTCGCTGTTCCCAAAAGCGCCGCCTTCTGTAACAGATCTATCCTCACATTTGTCCCTATTTCATCTAGATGTTTCCCCAGTGCTTTGGGAATGGTGCCAAGTGCTCCAACAACCACAGGGACTACTTTCACTTTCACCTGCCAAATCTTACGGAGTTCCCTTGCCAGGTCTTGGTACTTGTGGATCTTTTCCGTCTCCTTCGAAGCTACCCTGATATCACCCGGCACAGCTATGTCAATGAGATGACACATCTTCGTCATCTTATCTAAGACTACAACATCCGGACGCCTATGTTCTATAACATGATCAGTCTGAATGTTAAAATCCCAGAGAATCTTGACCTGGTCGGTCTCTACAACTTTCTCCGGAACGTGGTCGTACCATTTCGCATGCACTTGGACACAATACTTCTTACACAGATCCCAGTGAATCACCTTGGCCAACTTGTCATGTCTTCCTTTGTACTCCGTCTGGGCCATCATACTACATTCGCTGACAATATGAAATACAGTCTCTTCTGCCTTGTAACACATTCTGCACATAGGAGAGACGTTTGCTTTCTCGATCCTTGCCTTCATAACATTTGTCCTTAGTGACTGGTCTTGCGCCGCAGTAATCAAACCCTCGGTTTCCTTCTTTAGTTCTCCGCACTTTAACCAATTCCATGACTTAGGGCTCGCTACCTCTTCAGTACATCTCAAGAACCGGCCATGGAGTGGCTTGTTCCTCCAATCTTGATGTCTTTCCTCTTTCTTTCCCCTCTTGTACTCCTTCGGCCCAACTTCGTCTTCCCTCGTGTACTTTTGGGCAACCATCAACAAGTTCTCCTCGGTCCTCCTAATATGACAATGCAAGCTCCTGCGCTCGATGTTAACACTGTCTGCCACGCTCAGTAACCCCCTTCCGCCCTCTGACCTCGGAAGATAGAGTCTGCTGACATTTGACCGCGGATGTAGCATGCCATGCATGGTCATCAGTTTCCTTGTTCTCCTGTCCGTGACATCTAGATCTTCCTTGGTCCACCCCACAATACCCCCACTGTACCTCATCAAAGACACGGCCCACGTGTTAATCGCCTTAATCATGTTCCCCCCGTTCAGTTTGGACTTTAAACATTTCTTCACCCGCCTGATGTATTCTGCCCTCAGCCTTACCTTTGATTCCTCGTGAAGCACATGGTCCGATTCAAGAACACCAAGATACCGATAACTCTCCTCCTCGCCTAGAGCCCTCATCTGTGCACCATCTGGCAGAGCGATGCCATCGGAGTGTACCCTCTTTCCCCTCTTCATGGCCATTGAAGCACATTTCTCCAGACCGAACTTCATCCCGATGTCATCACTGAAAATCCTGACGGTCTGCACCAGAGAATCGATCTCCGCCTCATTCTTTGCAAACAACTTTAAATCGTCCATAAAAAGCAGATGGTTGATCTTACATCCGTCCTTCTTCATTACATAACCTGCGCTCACCTTCCTCAGAATCATCGACAGGGGCATCAGTGCCAGAACAAACAGCAGTGGAGACAGAGAGTCACCTTGGAAAATACCTCTTCTTATGCATACCTTGCCCAGACTATCGTCATTGGCTGTCAGATTTGTTCGCCACGTCTTCATGCTCTCACCTAAAAGACGTTTTACTGCATCAGCCACTCCAACCATATCCAGACATTCCATTATCCATGTGTGCGATACCATGTCATACGCCTTCTTGTAGTCGATCCACGCCATTGCCAAATTAGTCTTTCTGCTCCTGCAATCCTTCAGTACAGCCTTGTCAATGATAAGTTGATCTTTCGTACCTCTGGACCGCTTCTTACAGCCTTTCTGCTCCTCTGGAAACAACTTCTGGTCATCCATATGGCGATAGAGGTCTTCTGCAATCATACAGGTCAAAAGTTTATACATCACAGGTAAGCACGTGATTGGTCTATAATTACTCGCAATGTTACCTTTCTTGACATCCTTTATGATCAGAACCGTTCTTGCCTCAGTCATCCAAGATGGGACCTTACCCTGTACTAAACAGTCTTGCAGTTGTAGGGCCATTCGCTCATGCAAACTACGGAAGTTCTTCAACCAGTACCCATGCACTTGGTCCGGACCCGGGGCTTTCCAATTTGGCACTTTCTTTACCTGTCTCTTTACCTTGTCCACGTCAATCTGGAACCCTTCTTGCTGCTGTACCCCTCTCAATTCATCTTTCACATTCGTTAGCCATTCCGCTTGTCGGTTGTGCTGTATTGGTTGGTCCCAAATACTACCCCAGAAAGTTTTTGCCTCTGCTGGCCTCGGGCCCACTTGCGTGCTGTCATTCTTTCCGTCTAATTCCTTAAACAACCGACGCTGATTGGTGTTAAATAGCCTATTTTGGTGAAACTGCTTGACCCTATCAACATACCTCTTCACCTTTGCAGCCTTAGCCTTTACCCTTTGCTTAATCTCCTCTATGACAACATTCACCCCCTTACCTTTGACATTATACTTTGTCATGATTGTATTCCTCAAGTCTGAACCTTTTATTAAACCCTTTTTCATTTGTTCTATTCTACTGAGGTCTTTCCGTAATTCTTTAATTTGACCCTCCAGACGACGTTTCCACCATGGTGTACTGTTTTCCTGTTTTGATTGTGAAGCCTTCACACCTAACTTTTCCCCTACTACAACTGCCCCAGCAAAAATAAGACGGTTAGTTTCCGACAGATTATTTGTACTTACTGACCCAAGGACTTTACTTACCACGGCTGACATTTCTGTCAGCCTTTTCCTTGGGACCCGGCGCAAAGATGGGATACTCCACCCGCTTGACCCCTTAGCCGCTTCCATCACCTCTTGAATCCTGGTTTTAATTTGCACCTCCTCCTCCGTACACTCTACACCTCCCTCTTCGTCTATGCCATCGTCACCCTGACTGTCTAGCAACCCTGGCCGCTCAACCACATCTTCGCTATTAGCAGCAGCCACCTCCTCCGGTACTTGGTGGTTAACAACCTCCGTTCTATCTCTTTCAGCTTGTACTATCCTCCTCATCTCCTCAATTTCCACGTTTGTTAACCACTGGTTCCGTTTGATAGTACTTATCTGGTCTGCAAGACGCTGCTCACTGATCTCAAACATTTCTTTATCCTGCCATAGGCTAAACATTCTCTTTCTGTATCCTCTCTTGTCCGGCTCACTTTTAATATAACATTCCATCGCCATTTTGTTATCAGCCTTACTCCATTTTCTCCTGATTGCAACACGTATCCTGTTGTGAGCAGTTTGGATACGATCTGGTAGTACCTGCTCAGGCATACCAACCAGATCGGGTGAAGGACTTCCTCTCTGGGAGTTTGTCACTCTTTCACCGTTGACTTGATGCTCCATAGCACTCATTATAAACATCACACAATTGTGAGAAAGTTTGTAGTTTTAGGGAGAACTACATACAGCAACGCTGTAGAATATCCAACCCTACGGAGACCACTAAACACTGGTTGTAATCAAGATGTTCCAAAGGACGCAGTTGATATGCGCGTCCGTTCACTGACTCAATGTACACTGTGCGGTCTACGTTGAAGAAAGTTTTCTGAATACAGAAAAATCCAACACTTTTCCACCAAAAATAGCAACAAGATGGTAACTTGTTGTCGTCAAACTTGCCCTGGGGTGTCTACCAAGTAGTACCAACAAGGAGTTAACTTTTGATGTATAACAAACAGCAGGAAACAATATTTATCTTCTATAGAATCGAGAGCCGATCTGAAGCAGTGTTCCTTGTCTCGCCGCCATTATTATTATTATTATTATTATTATTATTATTATTATTATTATTATTATTATTATTATTATTATTATTATTATTATTATTATTATTATTTCATCTTATCACAGCATGCAAAAGAAAGATTTCATTTTCATTTGTGCCGGTTACTCCTCGAGTCAGGCTACGTCCCGTAGCCTTAGATCTCAAGGGTCTTTCTCAGGATCCTCGCTGTTCCCAAAAGCGCCGCCTTCTGTAACAGATCTATCCTCACGTTTGTCCCTATTTCATCTAGATGTTTCCCCAGTGCTTTGGGAATGGTGCCAAGTGCTCCAACAACCACAGGGACTACTTTCACTTTCACCTGCCAAATCTTACGGAGTTCCCTGGCCAGGTCTTGGTACTTGGTACTTATTATTATTATTATTATTATTATTATTATTATTATTATTATTATTATTATTATTATTATTATTATTATTATTATTATTATTATTCCATCTTATCACAGCATGCAAAAGAAAGATTCCATTTTCATTTGTGCCGGTTACTCCTCGAGTCAGGCTACGTCCCGTAGCCTTAGATCTCAAGGGTCTTTCTCAGGATCCTCGCTGTTCCCAAAAGCGCCGCCTTCTGTAACAGATCTATCCTCACATTTGTCCCTATTTCATCTAGATGTTTCCCCAGTGCTTTGGGAATGGTGCCAAGTGCTCCAACAACCACAGGGACTACTTTCACTTTCACCTGCCAAATCTTACGGAGTTCCCTGGCCAGGTCTTGGTACTTGTGGATCTTTTCCGTCTCCTTCGAAGCTACCCTGATATCACCCGGCACAGCTATGTCAATGAGATGACACATCTTCGTCGTCTTATCTAAGACTACAACATCCGGACGCCTATGTTCTATAACATGATCAGTCTGAATGTTAAAATCCCAGAGAATCTTGACCTGGTCGGTCTCTACAACTTTCTCCGGAACGTGGTCGTACCATTTCGCATGCACTTGGACACCATACTTCTTACACATATCCCAGTGAATCACCTTGGCCAACTTGTCATGTCTTCCTTTGTACTCCGTCTGGGCCATCATACTACATTCGCTGACAATATGAAATACAGTCTCTTCTGCCTTGTAACACATTCTGCACATAGGAGAGACGTTTGCTTTCTCGATCCTTGCCTTCATAACATTTGTCCTTAGTGACTGGTCTTGCGCCGCAGTAATCAAACCCTCGGTTTCCTTCTTTAGTTCTCCGCTCTTTAACCAATTCCATGACTTGGGGCTCGCTACCTCTTCAGTACATCTCAAGAACCGGCCATGAAGTGGCTTGTTCCTCCAATCTTGATGTCTTTCCTCTTTCTTTCCCCTCTTGTACTCCTTCGGCCCAACTTCGTCTTCCCTCGTGTACTTTTGGGCAACCATCAACAAGTTCTCCTCGGTCCTCCTAATATGACAATGCAAGCTCCTGCGCTCGATGTTAACACTGTCTGCCACGCTCAGTAACCCCCTTCCGCCCTCTGACCTCGGAAGATAGAGTCTGCTGACATTTGACCGCGGATGTAGCATGCCATGCATGGTCATCAGTTTCCTTGTTCTCCTGTCCGTGACATCTAGATCTTCCTTGGTCCACCCCACAATACCCCCACTGTACCTCATCAAAGACACGGCCCACGTGTTAATCGCCTTAATCATGTTCCCCCCGTTCAGTTTGGACTTTAAACATTTCTTCACCCGCCTGATGTATTCTGCCCTCAGCCTTACCTTTGATTCCTCGTGAAGCACATGGTCCGATTCAAGAACACCAAGATACCGATAACTCTCCTCCTCGCCCAGAGCCCTCATCTGTGCACCATCTGGCAGAGCGATGCCATCGGAGTGTACCCTCTTTCCCCTCTTCATGGCCATTGAAGCACATTTCTCCAGACCGAACTTCATCCCGATGTCATCACTGAAAATCCTGACGGTCTGCACCAGAGAATCGATCTCCGCCTCATTCTTTGCAAACAACTTTAAATCGTCCATAAAAAGCAGATGGTTGATCTTACATCCGTCCTTCTTCATTACATAACCTGCGCTCACCTTCCTCAGAATCATCGACAAGGGCATCAGTGCCAGAACAAACAGCAGTGGAGACAGAGAGTCACCTTGGAAAATACCTCTTCTTATGCATACCTTGCCCAGACTATCGTCATTGGCTGTCAGATTTGTTCGCCACGTCTTCATGCTCTCACCTAAAAGACGTTTTACTGCATCAGCCACTCCAACCATATCCAGACATTCCATTATCCATGTGTGCGATACCATGTCATACGCCTTCTTGTAGTCGATCCACGCCATTGCCAAATTAGTCTTTCTGCTCCTGCAATCCTTCAGTACAGCCTTGTCAATGATAAGTTGATCTTTCGTACCTCTGGACCGCTTCTTACAGCCTTTCTGCTCCTCTGGAAACAACTTCTGGTCATCCATATGGCGATAGAGGTCTTCTGCAATCATACTGGTCAAAAGTTTATACATCACAGGTAAGCACGTGATTGGTCTATAATTACTCGCAATGTTACCTTTCTTGACATCCTTTATGATCAGAACCGTTCTTGCCTCAGTCATCCAAGATGGGACCTTACCCTGTACTAAACAGTCTTGCAGTTGTAGGGCCATTCGCTCATGCAAACTACGGAAGTTCTTCAACCAGTACCCATGCACTTGGTCCGGACCCGGGGCTTTCCAATTTGGCACTTTCTTTACCTGTCTCTTTACCTTGTCCACGTCAATCTGGAACCCTTCTTGCTGCTGTACCCCTCTCAATTCATCTTTCACATTCGTTAGCCATTCCGCTTGTCGGTTGTGCTGTATTGGTTGGTCCCAAATACTACCCCAGAAAGTTTTTGCCTCTGCTGGCCTCGGGCCCACTTGCGTGCTGTCATTCTTTCCGTCTAATTCCTTGAACAACCGACGCTGATTGGTGTTAAATAGCCTATTTTGGTGAAACTGCTTGACCCTATCAACATACCTCTTCACCTTTGCAGCCTTAGCCTTTACCCTTTGCTTAATCTCCTCTATGACAACATTCACCCCCTTACCTATGACATTATACTTTGTCATGATTGTATTCCTCAAGTCTGGACCTTTTATTAAACCCTTTTCCATTTGTTCTATTCTACTGAGGTCTTTCCGTAATTCTTTAATTTGACCCTCCAGACGACGTTTCCACCATGGTGTACTGTTTTCCTGTTTTGATTGTGAAGCCTTCACACCTAACTTTTCCCCTACTACAACTGCCCCAGCAAAAATAAGACGGTTAGTTTCCGACAGATTATTTGTACTTACTGACCCAAGGACTTTACTTACCACGGCTGACATTTCTGTCAGCCTTTTCCTTGGGACCCGGCGCAAAGATGGGATACTCCACCCGCTTGACCCCTTAGCCGCTTCCATCACCTCTTGAATCCTGGTTTTAATTTGCACCTCCTCCTCCGTACACTCTACACCTCCCTCTTCGTCTATGCCATCGTCACCCTGACTGTCTAGTAACCCTGGCTGCTCAACCACATCTTCGCTATTAGCAGCAGCCACCTCCTCCGGTACTTGGTGGTTAACAACCTCCGTTCTATCTCTTTCAGCTTGTACTATCCTCCTCATCTCCTCAATTTCCACGTTTGTTAACCACTGGTTCCGTTTGATAGTACTTATCTGGTCTGCAAGACGCTGCTCACTGATCTCAAACATTTCTTTATCCTGCCATAGGCTAAACATTCTCTTTCTGTATCCTCTCTTGTCCGGCTCACTTTTAATATAACATTCCATCGCCATTTTGTTATCAGCCTTACTCCATTTTCTCCTGGTTGCAACACGAATCCTGTTGTGAGCAGTTTGGATACGATCTGGTAGTACCTGCTCAGGCATACCAACCAGATCGGGTGAAGGACTTCCTCTCTGGGAGTTTGTCACTCTTTCACCGTTGACTTGATGCTCCATAGCACTCATTATAAACATCACACAATTGTGAGAAAGTTTGTAGTTTTAGGGAGAACTACATACAGCAACGCTGTAGAATATCCAACCCTACGGAGACCACTAAACACTGGTTGTAATCAAGATGTTCCAAAGGACGCAGTTGATACGCGCGTCCGTTCACTGACTCAATGTACACTGTGCGGTCTACGTTGAAGAAAGTTTTCTGAATACAGAAAAATCCAACACTTTTCCACCAAAAATAGCAACAAGATGGTAACTAGTTGTCGTCAAACTTGCCCTGCGGTGTCTACCAAGTAGTACCAACAAGGAGTTAACTTTTGATGTATAACAAACAGCAGGAAACAATATTTATCTTCTATAGAATCGAGAGCCGATCTGAAGCAGTGTTCCTTGTCTCGCCGCCATTATTATTATTATTATTATTATTATTATTATTATTATTATTATTATTATTATTATTATTATTATTATTATTATTATTATTATTAATAACAGTAATATAATTGTGAAGGTCTCGGAGTCTCGGTCTCCCCCTCGGACCCTCTGGTCTTGGTCTTAGTCTTGGTCTTAGTCTTGGTCTTGGTCTTGCACTTGCTGGTCTTGGTCTTGGTCTTGGTCTCGGGTGTACTGGTCTTGAATGCAACACTGGCCCTAATCCGCCGTCAAGCTGGCTCTAGTTGGGGAGCAAGCGCCAAAACCCTCCGCACATCGTCTCTGGCCCTCGTCTATGCCCCAGCAGAATACTGCGCACCAGTCTGGAGTAGAAGCTGTCATCTCTGGTTGACACCTGCATAAACGAATCCATGCGTACAATAACAGGATGCGTAAGGCCAACACCCGTTGAGCAACTACCTGTCCTGGCAGGAATTCCTCCACCGGACATCCGACGGAAGGCAGCTACGTTGGCTATTACACGGCGAGCCCAAGAACCTGATCACCTACTCCACGAGTCCCTCAGTCGTGCTAGAGCCAGAGCCGGAGAACTCAGGAGATTGAGCTCCACAAAGCCTTTTGCCCCACATACACTTGATCTGATGGTGACCATCCAGCCAAACCAGACCACAAAAGACTGGACAGGAAACACGTGGACAGATCAGTGGCACAAATCGTCATCCTCACTGCAGTGCTTCATCCGGAACCCAACGGATACTAGTCCATGCTGTGACTTACCCAGGCACGCTTGGACAAAGCTAAATTGTCTGCGAAGTGGTGTCGGACGTTTCAAGGCCAACATGTTCAGATGGGGCTTGGCCCAAAGTCCAGCTTGTGAGTGTGGTGCAGAGGAGCAAACAGCAGATCACATCGACACAACTAGCTGCCCCCTGTTTAAACCACCAAATGGCATCCCTGGGCTGATGGAAGTAGATTAGGCCACTAGAGAGTGGCTGCTTCACAGTACTTTGGAAATCTAACAAGTTTTGCTCTCGACATACGCAAGAAGAAGAAGTTGCTATACAGACTGCTAGAAAGCTGCGCAGAGTTCATGAGAGAAAATGGAGGCACTCAAGACTAGAGATTGATAGACAGTTATATTGTAATCAAAGACAAAAGGTTAATGAATTATTAATGTAACTAAGATTGAATATAACTCTTCTCAAATTACAGATTGCTCAGGAGATCAGAACAAACTATTTAAAGTTGTTAATGGGTTACTAAATCAAACCAAGAAAAAGCCTGTGTTACCCAGAAGTTTATCGGATGCGGTTCTGGGAGATACTTTTTCTCACTATTTCAACAACAAAATTGTTAATATTCGTAGTATTTTACCTGTAGCAACTAGTTCTACTATATTGCCAACTAACCATTTACCTGTGTGTGCTCATGTATCAAATATTTCCCAGTTTGAATCTACTACCGTGTCTCAGATTATAAAATTAATAAGTAGTTCTCCTTCTAAATCATGTGAACTCGACCCCATACCTACAGATCTATAAAAAAAAAATTTTTTAAGTGTATTGATGTTGTAGCACCTCTTATTACTACTATTGTGAACGAGTCCATTGAGCAAGGTAATTTTCCAGACAGTCTTAAGACAGCTTACATTCGTCCCCTAATCAAGAAGCCAGGTTTAAATATTGAGAATTTTTCTAACTACAGACCGTTGGCTAATTTGAAGTTTATTGACAAGATCATTGAGCACATTGTTGCCTCCAGATTGACTCTGGCCTTGCTGATAAATTTCGATCAGCATACAGGTCCAAGCATAGCACTGAATCGACACTTTTGCGAGTGCAAAATGACATATTGTGTGCTATGGATGAAGGCCATGTGACTGCTCTGATTCTGCTTGATTTAAGTGCGGCTTTTGATCACACAATTTTGATAACGAAACTGCGTGATTTTTTTGGTTCACAAGGTAATACCCTTAAATGGTGCCAATCACATTTGCAAAACAGACCACAACATGTTCGCATTGGCAATTCCACATCGGATGCGATTGTTCATGATTTTTATGTCCCTCAGGGGTCGGTTCTTGGACCGCTGTGGTTCACAGTGTACACCTACCCGGTTCATAGTATCATTATGAAACACAAACTGAACTATCATGTATATGCTGATGACACTCATCCATCCATAAATTTTGCTGATGAGAGCGTCAGCCTTAATATTGAAACATGTGTTGGTGAAATTTGTGTTTGGATGCAAGAACATTTCCTTAAGCTTAATGACAACAAAACTGAATTTATGATACTTGGTTCACGCCAACAACTCTCTAAAGTATTATATTCCCATATTAATATAGGTGACTCCGAAGCTACCGCTGTTACCAAAGCTCGTAATATTGGTGTGATATTCGACTCTTCCATGACACTTAGTTCGCATTCTCTCTAGTACTGCACGTTCTACGACATTTCTCATTCGTAAAAAAGGCAAAGTAAGGAAATATTTAACACAAAATACAACTGAGCAGAAAGTCCACTCGGTCGTAGTTTCCAGACTTGACATGTGTAACTCATTTCTATAATTATGGTCTTTTGTCACACAAGTACATACAATAGAGAACACAGCCTCGGGGCATCAGAATTAATTAAATGCAAGCTCTCTGAGACCACGGTTTAGTCAGTGGGCTTATGGTCGAAAAAGTTTTCCCATATGCAATTTTGTATACAATCTTTGAAAATTTCAGGGATTAATCTTGAAACACTTAAGAATAAAAATCCACTTGATGCCAATTTTTCCCATCCCCGGAAAAATGGTTTTTGTGGCTTTTTCCGAGCACAAGTACAGACGACGAAACGACACAATTTGTGATTTTTCAATTTTACGCCCAAATGACGATCCTTGCTTTATTCGGAATCGTCCAATTACCGCCGTGTAAAAGGATTTTGTATTGGGCAAGTTTCGCAAATGGACTACCACAATGTCAACACATGCAAAGGTATCCGAAAGTCACCCAAACATTGATTGCATTCAGTCCGCTGTTATTTGTCAAAATAATCTTGTGAGTAGTAAGAAAGGCATACATTTCACCTGATATATAATTCAAAAAAGAAAGTAACCACAAACACATTCAGAAACACCACTTTTTCTGTCTTCTTCCGGCCGTTGTCTGATCTCGACAACACACCATATTTACAACGTGATAGAGATTAGTCTGGTGCCTTACAGTATTTATCCTGTGTTGTCCTATGTGTGACTCAAGTACACGACTGATTTTAGGCCAGTATTTTTGTTTCGTGGTTTTTTTTTGTCAGTTCTTTGGCACTACGTTATTGATGTGTCTATAAATAAATGGAAAGCACAGTGACATCAAATAATGAACAAACTGTTTATCACTAATCTTGACAGTCCTTCTAGATTATTTACATCAATAATATCAAGCCTAACTCAACTGCAGTTTTCATATCATTAACAGCCCTAAATCGATGTGAGTGTTTTTGCAGGCACTGATCGTTATTTAAATAGTTTATAATATTGTTATTGTGCTTAAAACTAACTGTGGAACAAGAGAAGACTTGGGCTCAACATCATGAGCACAGATCAGCCTCCTGCTAAAATAAAACCAACAGATTTCAGTCTGTGTGTGAAGTGTCAAAATGTTCTGAAAAACGACAAACTTACAACACCAAAACGTTTGTCTTCAGTTGAGACATTTCTGTTTAGTGTGCATAAGAGGTGTGAATTAGGCAATCCTGATTTCTTAAATATTTCCCAAAGACTGCGTGGAGCAACAGGGGATGAACTCCTTGAGAAAGGTGCACGATGGCATAGAATTTGCTACAGTGATACAACTTCAAAAACTAAATTGAAAGAGATGAAAAGAGGTTCCAAAATATTGACCCACTACAAAATCAAAAAGGTCGACCTTCTACACCCCCTTGTTTGAAATCAGGAAAATTAACAATATCTACAGCTGAGCATTTTAATCGTTAGGAGTGTTTCTTTTATCAGGGAGCTGACACTACACAAAAAGATGAAACAAAACATGCCTGCCAAAGTTTCAACAGTGGAAGATCAATTAAAGAGATTGTTGAAAAAAGTGACAACGATTTGTGGAAATTGCAACTCGCAGATTTTTTAATCTTGGAGGATGACCTACTTGCGAGTACCATAATAGTTAAGCTCAAATATTGGCAAAAATATGTTAATGGGCCTAAAAAATGCACAAATGACAAAATCGTTGACAACACAAGAATGTTCATTGCAGAGATTGAATTCTTTGATAATCTGCAAGACAAAATTGACTCTTGAGGACTACATAACCACCCTGTGTGTAGGGGAAAAGTGAATCATACATGTAGCCTTGTGTAAACAGACCATTAAGATGAGACTAGTTTGCCCACAAAAATACATTTTGATGGTTTTGTATATAAGCATCATATAGAGTGTTGTTAGAGGACTAGCACAAACAAATAGTAGTACCGGAGCTCACTCAAAGTGTTCAAAAGGCTTTAGTTAAAGTGTTTAAAAAATTCTTCCCTTGATAATGGAGAAACTAACGTATGAGGCGATATGTGTATAGTTCTTAATAGGGAAGGGGGGTTGTGGTTAGGTGGAAGGGCAAACCAGCAGGGGAACAAATGTTGGTAGGGGTGGGGTCTGGAAAGAACGGAGGGTGTGAAGAGGAGACTGCCAAAATAAACTTGAGCGAAATGTACTGTGGAGCCGGAAATTTGAAACTAGATCCGGTGCTAGCAAAGATAGATTGGCAGCTAGAGGGAGTGAAGGGAAGACACGTGTCGGTCTGGTCTCTGGTAGTAAATCATCCCCTGACTGTTTGGATGTTGTTTTTTGGTGAAAGACAAGTGTCTCCGTTATCCAATTACTCAAGGCAATGGTTAGAACAGAGCTAATTTTTAATGTTTTTATGTAATCACATGAAGGAAAGAGAGGAGGGTTTTGAGAAAAAAAGTGTAGGGGGGTTAGAAGGGGAAGTCGGAACTCGCTAAAAAGAACTTTTATCCGCTGATAATATGTTGAGCCACTTTTTTAAATACCTTTAATGGAATGGCTCAAAACATATTTATGGCATGGCAGCATATGCTATCTTTGCATACTTTGTTTAAATCTCACACAACTTGGACCCATAAATAATCACAAACTATCGTTTTAATAATATAATGACAGTTACGCCCAAAGGATGCACTGCGTTACCATCAAGTTTTAGGTTAATGTGTTTATCACAATTTCTACGCAGCAAAATTGTGTTCTGTGGATTGCCGGAAGGTTTGAAATGTCTATTGGAAGAGTCTTGGGGTATCCGGTCTTTCTTTAGATATGTCTTAACCAAAAGGTGCCACTGGTTATCTGGGTTGAAGAAAAACTTTTAGGCAGAAAAAGCTCTAAGTATGCAATCTTATAATTTAGTATTTTTTCAGAAATGTTAACACCTACTGTCATTTGTTAAATAGTCATAGGGATTGGTTATCTTTTATTAAGCAAGCCCATTACCCCTCCCCCCAAAAAAATAAATAAATAAATAAATAAATAAATAGATACTTGAGACGAAAACTTATATTTAATACACACTGTACATGCATTACCTGAAATGGCGGCCATTTTTAAAATCAAGATTAGATGCATTCTCATATCGGTAATTTTCCAGAAATTGTAATATTTGTGAAATAAGTCATTATAGAGATAATCAATAGGTAAAAGGCTAACTGTGCTTTAAAAAACACAACACAATTTAGACAACAGAATATTTAATGCGTATACAGGTATTAGTGCCACTAATGGCGGCCATTTTGAATCAAAATGGCCGCTGAAACACTAAAAGTATACAAAAATGAAATAAGATTTAATATAAGTTTGGAAAATAAAGATCTTGGTCAATTTAGTCATATTTAACATACTTATTTGCACAAAACATGTGCTAAATATGGCCAAAATAGCAGCCATTTTGAAAAACAAAATGGCCGCCCTAGGGGCGTTAGGAAAATTAGGCATCGAGTGGATTTGGATTTGTTGACATGTAGATAGAAGATTCTGAAAGTTTCAAAGATTGTATACAAAAATGCATATGGACTCGATAAGCTCACAGACTAGTTCGAAAGAAATCTAGTCATCCACAATTAAGGATTGACATTTATTTATTTATTTATTTATTTATTTTATTCCTTTCGGATTGTTGAACCAGGGAAGCCCCATTAGTTGTCAAAGAACTGTTCTCCCCTGGGACCATGGGGTCACATTTAAAGAAGTCAAAACTACAGAGGACAATAAAACAAAAATAAAAAACAAGCACAAAAATGACACCTAACAAATTGCCCAAATCCATGCACACACAAAAAGCAAAAGGGCTTTAACAAAAACAATAATACACCAACACGACCAGGATAAAAAGGCACATCCCTATCTTAAAGTTTCTTACAAGTAAATGTGGCTGTATGGCATTTAGTGCTGACTGTAATCAGCTAAGATAGTTCTAATAAACACATCAGAGCATTAGGCCAATTGTTGAGGATCAGTGAAGGTCTTTGTTTGCGCTAAAATACCATTTACAATTTTGTTTTACACATTCATTATGTTAGCAATAAGTGATATTGGTCTGTTTTAAAACATTTAACCATTTAAAACAACCTACTTAGACAATTTAAGAATTGGTGATGGCAGATGTTTTCCATTATTTAGGAAATTACATTTGAGCTCAGAGACTTTTGGAAAGTCTAAGGTAGACATACTTTAACGGTTTTAAAAAATGAGTTCAATCTTGCAGTTTTTCGATGGGAGTTGTTGCACTTTTTATTCGATATTTTTACCACCATCATTAACGGGTCAAATCTAAAACATGTTGAATTATTGTGTGACAATTATAATAGTATAATAGTTGGCCTACCTATAACAATAATGTTGGAGTTATATGTAGCTCGTTATGCAAAAGCCTCAAAGTGCCATCAATAATTCTACTTTATAAGACCACAAATGAAAAAGGAAAAAGTATAAGACTAAAATCCTTAAAATCTGGCTTTTGCAATTATTTAAAAAGGTATATATCTGATACAAACAACCTGCGTATTGGGTAATTCTACAAAAAAAAATTATGGAGATGTGACTTATAATGTACCTTAGGTGAAAACAAATCATTTCATGTTAATTTCGAGAGAGAGAAAGTAATAATAGCAATAAAGTACAGTACTTTGTTCGAATTTACATTTTTTTTTTTAAACACCTCAAAAACAAGATATATATAGGCCTAATAATAAAGTGATGAAGTTCACCGTATTTAAAACCTCTAGATTCACTTATTAAAGGGCTGCTTATTTATTTGTATATATTAATTTTTTACACTCTTACACTGGGAAAGAGCCATGTCAATAAAAGGCCCCCCTACACAAAATAATACAGAGAAAATAAAAAATAAAGATACAAATTTACAAAATTGTATAGAATACAAATCCAGTGAGTGGCAAGGAGGAACAGGTGACCATACCTCTACAAGGCCGACCTACCTCATAAAAATGTCAACTACGGTGAAACCCCGCCCCTCGAGCGAGAGCAGGGATGCACTTTAAAGCATTTTACATTCAACAACAATTTTACATTCAACGACAAAAAATGTACATTATACAACAAAAGCGACAGCATTCCGAAACCCATGTACACACATCATCTGCTGAGAAACCAGAAGCAACTTTGTCTTAATCAAAGTGAAGAGTATTAATTGATAGATAAAGAAACTTCAGACCTGGCTATCAGAGGGACATGATTGCAGATTGGGACTAGCCGCTGAACATGAACAGACTTAAACATGCGATTCTGTTTAACGAGGAACAAATAACATGAAAGGATCAGTAGATAGTCTAGTAGCAGGACTGCCCTGAGTCACATTAAAACATCAATAACTATCAATATTCATGTTGATTTGACCAATTGTACATTTTTTTTAAGTAGTATATATTTCTCTTCTGAAAGACAGCGGTAAAATAGACATATCTATCATATTGCATTACACAAGGTAACATGTACTGCGTTTTTAAGAAAACGGTGAAAACAATACTTTCACTTTTTCGTTGTGGTTTCGTAAACAATAAAACACTGTATCTGCACTTTAAGTTTAGATTCAAATATTTTTTCGAATATTTCTTCTAAAAGGCAGCATTAAGGTTGAACAAATATTTTCCTGGATAATCGTCTACAGCAGCTCGTAATCTACCCAGTTCTTGAATAATGTAAATCATACTTGTAATGAACAAGAAAAGAAAAGAAATTTACGTAATCCTTTGAAGGGATTTTGTTTCTTTTGTATTACATTTATCAACCAAAATTTATTTTACAAAAATCTACACAGTATGATGAAAAAAGTCTAGCTTAAATTTGTGATTACAAAGTAATCAACTTATCTTCAGCAGTGATTGCAAGTTAAATGACAAAACAAACATAATTTACACAATATTTAACAATTTACAAAACGTTACACCCTTACATTCATAAAGTTTCTCATAAAATTTATGCAATGAGAAAATAACAATTTAAACATGTGTTAAATTTAGTTGAATACTCAAAACAAAATCACTCCTCGGTATAACTTACATGATCAATAAATTCATAGTAAAACATTTACTAAAAAATGTAATGTGCATTGTCTATGTAGAGGTACGGCGAAGACAGAACAAATGCGGAAAAATGTAAACAAATGGCGAATCTTCAATCCTGTCTACGACACCATTTGTAGAGACACTGGAGGGAGGCCGGTCCTCTATTTAAAAAGGACGAGGATTCACCAAGAGAATACAGTAAAAGTAACAAATTCTATAGATGACGTGTTAAATATACAATAACCTCCAGTGATTTAATCCATCAATGCAAAACAGCACATGGAAGACAAAAGTAGCATACAAACAAAAACTCAGTCGCTTATGTACAGACTGAAGGGCAAAAGGTCAGCACAACACAAGGCTGGCTACACACACGAGTTTACAAAAAAATACTGATTGAAACAGCCCTATAAATTACAATATTTCTCAGATCAAAATGCAATTTAAGATAAAATGTTACTCACATAGAGCTAGTTCGTTACCCCTCCCAGATTATTAGTATTAGGAGCATGGCCAGAGCCATGCTCCCCACAAAATGGAGATAAATACAGACCAAAAATACATGTGCTCCCTCTTGCTCGTAGCTAAATTGGAAAAGAGAGCGAATCTACAGGTCGCGACCCCCAAAGTTAACTTTTCATTGTAAATATGTTAATTACAAAAGTTGGAGTACTTATTTGAAAACTGAGGGCGCACTTGGCTTCCCGACTGGTTCCCTACTTTACGACCACGCGACCCGAGTGGTACAAGTGTGGCCTAGAAATGATTTCATGAAAACAACAAATAGAAAATTACAATCTCATTAATTGATACACAAGATCCATCCTTTAACATTCTTAAAGATGACCACATAATCATTTACACATCAGAAAATTACAATGCATATAATACCCACTGAATGTTCCAAATGGTACTAATACTAGTACACCCCAATACAAAACCTGTATAGCAAATTTTACATGTGAACACACGTGCAGTACAATCAGCAAATTCCTGAACCCAATCTCAACAACAAAGTTGTTACAATGTAATACATTGAGGTCAACCAGAGTTCATTCTACTGATACATGGTGGGAAATCGCTCGTCTCTAAAAGATACTGCAACCACACACTATACACTGTACAACAAAATGGTTATTTATAAAACTCTTATTAATTTACACAGCACTTGGTGTAAAATCTTTCTAAAATTCAAAACCCTGTCATGAAATCTAAATCACATTTATCCTGGATCTCACTACGGACAAATGTTTTTCTTAAAACTACAATATACATCTAAAATGAACAGTTGGATCTGAACAGGCAGGCAAAACGGTTTGGTTTTACAATGGAGATAGAAATGGAGGTGGTTGGCAATCATGACATCTCGTTAATTACTTTGGAAGCAATACGACAAATATCTTCAATCACTAAATACATATCCAAGGTAGAAAGCAAGGTAGAACAAAAACCGATATTAGATATTAGACAGATTTGAGAGCCCCCAGACAGTGTTTCAGTGTAAAAATGTTAACCAAATTTTGCCCTGGGGGTTGTTGACTTCCAGCCTGAGGTACTTTGGATAATAGGCCCTGAAATAAATGGTCCTAATTGCTGAGAGGTGTAGGGACATAATTCAAGATTGATGCTCGGACGTTTTGAAAATTACACCCGTGTAGGGGTGTTTTTGTTTTTGTTTCGAGGGAGAATACTCGACGGGCCCAGGGACTCCCCTTATCAAATTGAGCAGCGAGTTCAAGTTCAAGAGTCAATTTATAAATTTTCCTCTACTGTAAAAAGCTGTGAGACTTCTAAGTATTTTTCGTGTATTTTTGAAGATTTAGCATTTTACATGCTAAGGGAGTTTATTTAAAGGGATGCATCCATATCAACTGCTTTCCAAATTTTTTTTTTTTTCAATGTTTCATAGGCGCTGTCTCTCGAATAATTTTTGAGGGCTTTAGCGTCAGTCTCCTGGTTAGCGTTTTCATCTGTGGTCACCTCTTTGGTGTGATTGTGTGGTGTGGAAGTGGAACATCCTTGTCTCGTTTCTGACCATTTTATCAACTGTTCCTCAATCGCATCGACGGCAAACTTAGCATCCGGGCGAGTCATATCATAGAGGGCGCGCTTCAGTACATTCATTGTTTCTTCTTTTTTCTTACCCGACTGTTTTCCGAAGAACATGTCCAAGACGATTTTTGTAGGGCTGCGTCTTTCACGTCCCGCTTTATCCCTGATGCTGTCGGAGTTTTCTGAGCAGCAATTGCTTGTTTTCAATAGTAAGCTGTGGATTTTGCGCCAGTCCTTTCCCATAGGGTTGGTCGTATCCAATAAAGCACAAAGCTTACTAAAGGTGGGTTCTTGGAGAAGCCTAGATCCAGTCGGTCTTTCAGTGTCGTCAACTTCTATGAACTTCAATTGTGCCAAGAGCCGCTGTTGTATATTTTTCATTGGTTCCTGATCCGATTCACATAGTGGACAAACTCTCTGCTGAATTAAAAAATGGACAAGTGTATTTTTAATTTCATCCTGGCAAAAATATTTGTCAATTCTTAGAGATAAAACTACGCCTGGGTCGAATAATAGACATAAACTGCCAGCGTGAAAAGTTTTTATTGGGACAATTCATCTTTTGATTCGAAAGGAAATAAAATAGTCATTCTCATCTTCTGGTCTTTGTAACTTTACTTACAGACGTTTAATTTTGGTTGTTGAAATTAATAGAGGCAACCGCGCTCCAGTGATGTATGGATTCATTAAACGTCAACTGATCGCCCTCGACACCCTTTCAGAGAGAGGAGGACTGGTCCTAGTATGAACCTCATTGTAATAAAACAGATTTATTCTCACCAACCTTGTTTGCCTCTACTGGAAAGGTCACGCCATAGCATGCACTGCCTTCTTGGTAGACTTTAATGTGCGCTTTGAAGGGAACTTTCTCAGAGCCTGAGCATCGGTTAGCAAGAAACATCACAGACGGAAAAGCTGAAGCGCGGGATGCTTCGTTTTTTGGCCATAACAAATCACGGTGGATCTTCTGTCAAATCAAAACAAAATACAGAAAAAGATATGAAAACACAATAGCGACTTAAATTACGATACAGGATTTGCTATTATTATTCTTTTATTTGGGCAATATATTCAAAAATACAGAGTAGGTCTACGTCTAACACATAAAAAGTATTCTGATTACAAAGTCAAGGATAGCGCGTTTCAATACGGCTTGTTTCCATTGGGGTCCTTAAAAAACACAAAAACAAACAAATATGCAACACAACACGAGGAAAAGTTGCAAAGGAAATAGCGAAGAAAGGTGATCAATAATAGACATTGTTAAAAATTAGATTGAGAAGAATATTGTTTCAGTGTTGATAATGATTATTTGAACAAAACTGATGCTAAAATGAAGTCCTAATCATGAATTACAGTATAAAAATGTGTTAGGCCTACACTCTGGTCCTTTTCTTGGAACAATAAAATTGAAGGAACTAAACCCGTTGTGGAAGAATTATGCTATCTGAAACCTTCCTGAATTTTTGACAGAGGTAGTCTGGTGCCATTTCATGAACAATTTTAGGAAAATGGTTCAGCTTGAATTGTGTAACACGATTTGTTCAGTTTTTGACCAATTTAATCTAGACTTCATGCTTAGAACAAACCATATTAATTGTTTTGTGTAACTTGAGGCCCTTTCTTCAATTGTACCGACAACACAGAAGACCAGAATGAACAACATCAGTCAAAATGACACTGTATAAGAGGAGCATTGAAAAGAGCGTTTTGCGAGATCTCTCATTAACAGTTGGCATGTCTGTAAAGTCAAGCACCGGCCTTTTTACAGGACTAGGTTTTCCATACCCTTTGGCAAGGTTCCAAGTCAGAGATTTTCCAGGTCTTGCTGCAATTTAAGATTTTCGTAACCACGTCTTGGTCAGTCTTCTGAACAATCAGTGGACTTTCCACGTCTGCAAGATGGAACCCATACTTTCTCTCCTCTGTCTTCACTTTCTGTACAGACAATGTACGAGTTTGGTTATCATCGAAAAAAGTAACATTCCGTGGAGCAGCTATTGTTATTTTCAACAATTTTTTTTTTTTTTTAAAGAACATTTATTTTTCATTTTCAAGAGCAGCTATTTTTAAGCTTCTTTAAAAACAATTACTGCTTTCGAAAAAAATAGCTGCTCTTGAAAAAACTAAATTAAGTAATCTACCGAGAGTTCAAAAAAAGACTGCGCGTCATGATAACCTCTAGGAAACGAGGCCATGTCAAACACTCACACCAACTAGGCAAGTGTCGCATTGGGGCTCACTGGTAATCAACTACCTGAGCTGCATGATCTGGAAAATAAAAAAATAACTGCTCTCGAAAATAAAAACAACTGCTCTCGAAAATAAAATAGTAATGCTACCAACAGGCTTTCGTAGTTACAAGCTGAAAATCGTTTAATACTTAAACTTAAATATTTATGACTAGATGAGAAATTATCAATGACGTCATCGGGTGCCTTATTGCATTAAACCGAACGTTTCTTATTAAAAAAAATCACACCTTAAGAGCTTCAGCAGTTATGATTTTAGTCTTTGCACCATTGAAAATATTTATTTTATGCAATATTTTAATAACTGTAAAGTGGGGTCTTATAATATTGGCATCGCTTCCTGTCTAAACCGGAAGTTCAAATAAATACGGTAGATAATAACTATTATATTGAATATTCGAATGCTTTTGTCAATCCATGCAATTTTTTTAAACACGTTCGACTGAAGACGTGGCCTCATGCAACATCACAACTTTATGAAATATTTTGGGAAACTTAAAAGCTATATAAGGTATCTTACCAGAAGACTTACACCGTCTTCATCAACTAGTCGAAGACGAAGTGTGACTTCATCATCAGAGTGACTGTCTTTTCGCGGATGAACACGCATGCTATCATAGACTTCTTCAAGATTGTTCCGTCCACAGACGAAGCTGAAGCCCCGAACCCACAGAAATGATTAACCGAAAACGTTATGGAATCATTGTCGACAACCGTGATCACGTCCGAACCTTCACGAAGCTCACAGGAACCACCCGAAGACAACTTAGACAAGGAAAACTTGCAGGAGGTTGTATCCTTTACACAGTGGGGCATAGTCAAGATGACATCTTCTTCGAAGGTGGTGTCTGGTGTGGGTATGAAACCTTTTAGTGCCCATTCATTTCGCATAGGGACAGCCACTACAGTGTTTGGTTTGGGGGTTTCATGTGATGACATTAAGAGTATGGGCCGTTGGCGTTCTGATGCAGCATATATTCGTCCACAACCTCGCTGTATCTTACCAGGACTCAGTGTGTAACTTAGTCTTGGTTAAGACCTTCTCTTGTTGATTTATCACAGTTTTCCCCACGAGAGGGCGCTACCATTCACGAACTGCTCTCACAACACGAACCGCTCCAAGAGAAGGTCTTGGGAAACTCTCATTCATCGCTACCGAATCCGGTAGCAAACCACTGCGCATGCGTCAGTTTGATGATGACGTAACTAGCAATGAATGTATTAAGCGTACGGTGCACAAGAAGCAACTCTGAGAGTATACACGCAGAATAGACTGGTCGGATATAGATTGAATGGTGCGAAGTGCCTTTCTAAAACTATGAGTGTGTGGGGCACAGCTTTATACTCTGACAGTGGTGTGGAGCCCCGGCGGCCGCGGTCGGCGCGGTGTGTTACGTGTATGAATCTCAGCTGAACACTCGTGAGCGACGTAGCCGTGATCGATGGTGTTTGATTTGTAACCTAGAATTAATCACTTGCAGAAAATATTTCTTTGCTGATTTCCCTTGTTCTGTGTTTTCAACACTTAGTGTACATGCCCTTCATAAGTGGATTAAATCTACCCTGAAGGATTTAGCACGCCATCACATTACACACAACTCTGATGCTAGCGAAATAGCATTGATACGATTCTTCATGGAATGGACATTTGGCTTGGGAGAGCCAGCTGTTACAATACAGAAAGGACACAAAGAGCAAAAGGCTAAAAATAACACACTAAATAAAAATGTAACACAAGTGTTATGATTTTGTTATTTTTTTAACTTTTCCAAAAAAATGTGATTAAAAGGAACAATTAGCAACACATCAGGCCTAATGTTCTTCCTTCTTTAGTCTGAATTCAAAAGATTTGTTTTGCCCTTGAAAAATTAGAAAAGTGTTGATTAAATAGCCTGAAAATGTATAAAGTCAACAGCATGTGTACATCTAGGTTAGCCCTTACCCAATAAAATGCCCTTCTTTCCCCTAGGACCAAGTATAATTCCTGAGTGGAAAATCTAAAATAATTTTTGTATATTCTTTGTGTAGGCCAAACACAAAGTAGGCCTGTAACTTAAAAGGCAACTTTGTAGGGTTTTTGCTATTATGATTGAATCTGTCCAGGATATGTGTGGCCATTGCAACCTTCCAAGTGTCAACCTTTGTTGAGTCACTTTATAAATTTGAAGGTCATTGCACATGTCAAGGGTACTTGAATGATCCAGTTATTTTGATATACAATAGTACTTGGCTATGCATTCATTTGTTTAAGACATGCATAAATAAACTCCTTGGCAATAGCACCTTGATAAAATGTAAGCCCCAGATTATAGAAATGCAAACCAAACAAAATGTGACCCTTTCCTGTAAATACTGACATTGTTTTGTATTCTTGTAATTGTTTTCTCATCCAAACAAATACACGTAACTTGTGTTTTCATAGAATTTTGCAACATTGTTTCATCTTTGGGGTTTACTATCTACCTTTAAAACGCACGTTTTGTTCCCAATGCCACACAGTCAATGCTTTGCCCGGCAGTTCCACACCCCCCACCCCTGGTTTTAGAGTTACGTGTACAGAGTACATACATACTGCACATGTATTTTGTTTTTTGATCACAAGTAAATTAATAACAACACATTCTGAAGGATCAACAAGTATGTACATGTATGTAAAATAATTATTTACACTTGTTTATTCATCATTTTCTTTTCAATGTTCAAGCATTTAAACATACTGTACAGCAAGGTTTTAGCCAAGATTTGGAAAAGGGGTGTCAAAATTTGCTGGAAATTTAAAAACTGGGTGTCCAAATTGTTCACTTACAATACATTTACATGTAAATGACAGACAAAACAGGGTGTCCACATTTAAAACAGGGTGTCCAAAAGACACCCCGACACCTTTCTGGCTAACACTATGCTGTACAGTACTTACAAAAAAATACGGTTCAAAAAATGATGCTGAGCAGCGTTCTTTATGGCAAAGGGCATTTTAAAACAGCCAAGGACCAGTCAAAACTCACCCCAAGAAGTCCATGGCAAGGTCAGTGTTGAAAAGCATCCATATTTAATACAGCATAGGGCCTAGTGAAGAAAGCCGTTGATTTTCAAGTACTGTACATTGTGCTTTTAACTGTTTTAAATAGTGCATGAACCAATAGTTACAGGCTACATACTTTGTTGTTAACATCATAAAAAACACCTTAACAAAAACTTAGTTTTTAAACTATATGGCTATAAGTATGGTAGATCTTGAAGAGGAGACAATCAGACGATAAATGATTAAACTATCGAGTAGTATGCCTAATGGTTCATATCAGTCAGCATCAACTCAAAATGCACTGAACTCATCAAAAGTTTTATGTAAAATTGTAATGGAAACATTTTGAAATTAATATCATAAAAACGAAATGTTTCATTAAAACAGGACATGATTTCCTTAGATCTCAGTGACCACTATTCATTAAGTGTATTGCAACATACGCATAAAATTACCAAAACACCATGATGCCTGAAAAAGGCTTCATGCCTGAAGACTTTCTCAGATTTAAATCGTTTGGTGAAAAATTACCTCTTTCTTTAAAACTACACTACTTTAAGGGGTGTCATTTCTGAAAATGTATAATATCAACAGCTTTCCACTGCCATTAACCAAGTAAACATTAATAACAACGTTTTGTGGGGAAGAAGTATCTCAACTTATTGTATAAAGGATATTGAACTTGATACAGTTAAGTGTTTTATATTCATTATGGATAATGACAATGTTTACATGTAAAAAGATCGTTATCTGACCTCCCTCAATAATGCATTTTTGATGATACAAACACAATAAATATGTAGTGTTACATCACCTACTTTACAAAACTCAACAGGTAATCATTCATTTACTGTACGTTGAATTTTACTTGGACTTGTGTTATTTCAGTAAGAATTTCAAGAACACTCCTTTTTGGAATGTCAAGTGAAAAGTGATGAAAATTTAATTAAATTCAAAAATTAGTTAGTGGCCTGAACAGAACCCGCAATTACGTCTCTCTGTACTCCGTCCTTGGTATTTGTGTGATGCATATTAAAGTACTTGTAAAGTTCATGTGGCAGCATTGAGCAAAACAGTGCATACAGTTGGCCGACCTGCTTCCGTGACTGGCAACAAATGATGACCCTTTCAGTTGACCTTTGTTTGTCCTTGACTTCTTTGAAAAGCCACTCAAAAATTTCATCCCATCTTTTTGAAGGTACTTTCGCCACCACATACTTAATATTATTCCTTACGGGACTTTCCTCAATCAATCCGTAATTGTGCATGGATAGGCTCCCCACAACTATCTGCCTAACAGTTTTTGTAGCTGTTGCAGTTATAGCAATAATTGGTGTTGACAGCTACAATGTAGAACGAATTTCTCCTAATTGACCATAGCATTTTCGGAATACTGCACTTTCTCCAAAGGAGTGACCCCTGTACACAGATAGAAACAAAAGTAAAACAAAAATTACTAAAAGTTATAATAATTGCATCTGTAAATTTCTTGCACTCCAAAATCGCAGACTAAAGAGAACCAATTGATTTCTTTGCTGCGTTAGTGTACAGTTAGTTTTTTCATGCATAAACTTGGGACCAAAGGGAATGGAAAGGAAGCCAAGTGGACTATAATGTGAAGAAATATACGTGTAAATTAGACCCAGTAATTCTGGGGCGCTGTACTCCTTTTTTCGAAAGTCAACTCAACCCGTACCCTCAACATTGTACCCAAGTCAACTCGTACCCAAGTTAACTCATACCCAGGTCAATTCGTACCCAAGTCAACTCGTACCCATGTTAACTCATGCCTAAGTAAACTTGTACCCAGGTTAACTCGTACCCAAGTCAACTTGGGTACAAGATGACCCAAATTATGTAGTAAATAACCTAATATTTATTATATCCACCAATGACCAACAATCCCTTCACATGCTACACAAGGTGTCAACTATGATGACCGAGTTTTTTAATTTGATATTACTATTAGTATTACTATTAGAAATACAATAAATAACATTCGTGATTCTTGAGAACATGAATGGCCGGAGGATACTTACCATTTGGATACAATGGTTCTCATCAATGAACACAGCCGAACATCTCGACTTCACTGCTTTACCTTCCCTCTTGGCCCACACTCACAGAGTGTTTCGGGACTAGCAAAAATTACCTCTGAGTCTGAGGTGATGTCTGCGGCATTACGGCCAATTTTCGTAACTCTGTCTAACTGGTCAACTGCCGGTGCCTTCAGCGGAAGAACGATGAACACCAGAGCTTTGTCGTGAATCTCGCCAGTCCAAACGGTCAGCCATTTTCCACGCAAGAGAGCTGTGCCTGTAGCATGCCCACGCGAAATACGTACATTGTGCATGTACACAAACAAAGATTATGCAACACACAGCACAACACTTCTGCACGGTTTTACAACGTAAATACAACCTTCCACGTGTTAATATTATAGCATAAAACCGTACTTCTGTTGACGTCTGGGTTCTAGACTGCTACTACATATGCAAACCAAAACGTCACATTTATTTCCATATTCAACAGATTATGCTAAACACTATGCGCACGCATGACCTAACGAATGAGAGTTTCCCAAGACCTTCTCTTGGAGCGGTTCGTGTTGTGAGAGCAGTTCGTGAATGGTAGCGCCCTCTCGTGGGGAAAACTGTGATAAATCAACAAGAGAAGGTCTTAACCAAGACTATGTGTAACTTTGACTTTAACAATCTGTGTTTGTTTTGTTTGTTTAAATAACTTGGGCAGGAGATGTATGGATTATTGGGGATTTGATTATTCGACGGGCTCAGTGTCATCTTTAATGACATCTGCGGGTGCATTGGAATGGCAAAGTCAGGGGAAACCTTAGTTATGTCAGTCCCTTGTTGTCAGTTCTTGCTATTTTGGGGCCTCCTGCGGGGCTGCTAATCATTCATCTGGGCACCAATGATCTCATCCAGTTACATGTACATGTACACTATGCTTTCTGCTTGTGCATGTTTATGAATGTGTGCTGTGCTCAGTTTCTAGGGGCTCAGTTGGTATGGTCTGACATACTTTACCGGGCTTGTTATGTCGGTGTCCTTTCACTATTGAAATTAGAGATGAATCGGCGTTCAATCAACAAGTGGGCGCGGTCAGTGAGCCTCCGCATGAGTGTAGCCATTTTTAACCACCCCCATTTTAAGTGGTCCCTTTTTCACTTGTTTGCTATGATGGGGTTCATCTGTCTCCAGACATGCCAGATGCCACAGACATGCCACATTCCGGCATAACAATGTAAAATGCGCTGTTTATATGTTGCTTTTCGACTCCCAAAAAGAAGTAGTAGTAGCGAAAGTTAGAGGGTGACGTCACGTGCAAAAGGTCTAGCCCCCTAAAATTGTGGCTCTAGAACCGCGCCTGATTGTTATTGTTTTCTAAATCGGTTTTTATCGGTTGTTATAATAGTTTCATGAATATTGTAATTGATATGGTCAACGTGGTCAATGATCATCATTAACACATTACAAACTTACCAGTTAGCCCTATTAGACGTTGCCGTTGTATCTTCTCCCACGCTGCGCACTGCTGCTTGACACAATAAGCCCAATTAAATGCAACTAATGATTAGTACTTTCCACCTTGACCATTAAATGCCTATGTGATGGGAACCCTCATCGAGTGGCTATTTTATCTATGACTACCGAAATAGAAAATTATAATGAGAACAAACTTTGTTTGTGATGTCGAACATTATTCTAACAGCTGTTAGCTATTTGAAAGACAATGAAAACCATCCAAACCAGCTAATTGAACTATTCAACATGGTCTAAACATGATTAATTCGCCAATACAAACTAAAATACAACGTTCACGATGTGATGTTCTAAACACTATTATATATTCGTTGTAATCAAACTAAAATGCAATTTCACAACGTGATGGAAAAACAAAGACACCACGTTTTGATAAAAGGCCTACTTGAACAAGTACCTGATGATCACAACATACGTTTGTAGTTAAAACGTTGAGAAAACGTGGCTTTCACAACTTGAATACTACTGCCACAATTTGAATATGACATTTTAATAATAAAACCAAAATACAATGTGCAGACAACGTGCTCGTCACAATAAAATTACTGTGTTTAAACGTCGTTGCCTTAACTTAATAACTACTTTGTAACAATACCATAAATACAATGTTGTGAAAACGTTACCTAAAAACTTGTTGGTAACGTTGCATAGATTATCAACGTAATGTACAAAATTGGTTGAAAATCATGATAAGATCTTTATTTATTAATTTTTTGAAATTGTTCAAAACCGTTAATCAATGTCATTCTTAGTATTGTAATACTTCTACTTGGAATGTTTCGTAAGTCACATCAGATAATATTGGGCACATGTCAACTTGGTCTGAAGTCAACTCGACCTGGATCAGCCAGTAGAGACCTATAATGCAAAACTAACAATATTGGCTATAACAAACAGCTTTAAAAAAAGGCAATGTTACCTTCTGTACTTAGAATTAAAAGATGGCTAGCATTCGGTAATAAGGATTTCCCAAAATTAGTTTGCATCTATATGTGAGGACGAACTCGACTTGTGTACCCTTTAACTTTGCGGAAATGGAAAAATAATCTCCTTTGCTTTTTCCACTTTGAGAACTAAAGAGTTTAGGCTGCACCAGCAAAACCATCTGTTTCCTTTTGGTATAGTGGGTTTCATCGTTAGAGTACATGTTACCAAAGAGGATATATTTAGCGCCACAAATCTTTGACCTTTTGTTTTAGATCTGCCTTAAGGAAATTGAAGATTTTCCTTGGTGGTTTTATTTATTGTTTGGGTCTCATATTTATGTCAATAATCAGATGATGCCATAATCAGAGATGCCCGGTGCAATTTCTATGTTGATGACAATTTGAGGATTGGTAGTGACAATCAAGTCCAGTATACTATTGGATACTGGTCTAGTGACCTCAATAACAAGTTAGGAAAGTGAGTTTTCTAATAAGAAGTTCAGAAAAACTTTGTGGACACTGGCTGTTTTGGAATTAGTGGTGCTCCATGAGTTCCAGTTTATGTCTGAAAATTATAGTCACCGCCAATGATGACATTTGGCCCCCATGTATGTCTCTATCTTTGCGACAAATAGTGAAGTTGTCCGGGAATGTTGAGTATGTTGCTATATCGGAGCTGATTTTCAGATCTTGGTTTTGATGCTCTATACTGAGGCACGAAAGGCAGCCTATTAACATGGCCTTGATTTTGTTTTGTGGTTTTTCAGGGGGGAGAACCTTCTGAATTGTTGTTCAGAGTTGATATCAGTTGATGTTGAAGTAGTGGGAAAAGCTTCACTTGTGACATTCTCACCGGCACTATCACTCAGTGAAGAGAAGGGACTTGATATATCAATCAGACACGTATAGAGTGGGCTATCAAAGTTTCATTTCATTTTATTTCATTTATTAATACTGGTTGTGGAGCCAAGGACTCTTAGAAAGCGAAGTTAATCACTATACTAGCCAAGAACCCCATGGAGAGAAGACAATGAAGGAAGTTTCAGTTTAAGGTGTGGGAGGAAACCCAAGAGAAAAATTCCAAGGAAAAAACACGCAATCCAATCAGCTAGGAACGGAAAACCAAATCCACGTAGTGCCCGGTGTGAATTGAACCGGGGTCCCCTAAGGTGGAAGGCAAGGCAAGACACCACTACGCCAACCTGACTGCCCAAAGTTGGGATAACCACAACAATAACACACCCATGAAAAGCTACCGGATGTATTCATGAGGACAATGTTGTGATAATTTGACAGTCCGACACATTCGGTGTGCATGTGGCACCAAAAGTTGCAGTCATCACATGGGCATGGGCATCATTTCAAACTTCAGTATAACATATTGTAACGGATTCTCCCGGCGGGGTCGCCGGGCAACCACGGGACTTCGGCCTCCGCGACGAGCGGTAACCGCAGGAGACCTGAGGGGCGGACTCGTTTTGGGGGAAGTCTACCTCCAGGCGCCTAAGTTTAGTCACCACGCACACACCACACCATACAGGGGCTGACACTTTAAAGATGAATCACTTAACACTGATTATTTACTTGGTCTGGACTGGTTTATTAAATAAATAACTGTTCCCTAAGTAGGCGTTTTAATAGGCGTTGATTAGAGGTTCCTTATTAGGTGTTGATACACAGGTTGATCAGCGGTTGATTTGGTTGTAATCGTAATTAATATCAGTGGGAATTTATCTCAATCAAGAATCATTACAACTTAATTAATCCAGCAATAAATCAAATGGACATCGGGACGGATTATGACATGAGGTGCAGCTACTCACCCTCGTAGCATTCACAGCCTGCGGCGTAACACTAAAACACAACCAGCAACAGCTCAGCGCGGGAGAAGCGCCCCAACTAGCTGGACACAGACACTGCGCTGCCAAAAACACCAGCGCGCAGCACACGTGCGACGCGCTTATATACCCGCGCGGGGCACCAGCCACGCATGCTGATGCACGAACCGCAGCCCGCGCACCAGCGCCCAGCTAAGGGGAAAACCCCCAAAGCACGCAATCACTATTTCGTTACAATATGCTACAAGGGTAATCCAAGACTTGGGGACCTGGGTTTACTCAACTTGCACACCAAGCAGCAAATTTAGCATCAGATGACTTACATTTTTTGAACTGAAGTCCAAAACTTTGCTTGTGTGAGTAGATCTTTGACATTTGCTCATGAAAAAGTTAAGGCTCCACTTGGCCAGTTGATTGATACTGAATTCAGCTGTAATTACTGGGATGGCAGTTGAATTTGAGACGAATGTGATAGTGAGAGGGTCATTTGTTCCGTATAAATCAACCTTTGGTACATCCACCAATTGGTAGGCTAGCAGAAGAAGTGATGTTACAGAGAAGAATTGCATTTTTTGTCCTGAATTCAAACAAGGCAAACTGATCAAAACGTTGAGTTGTTACACGACCGGTTCTTTTCTAAACACAAGACACGCTGGTTAAGCCATTCTAACACATTTTTTAGTGTTGGTATTCCATTTAAGTTCTTTATTGATATAGGTGCCCAGATACCTGTACTTAGTGACCATGTCGACTTGTGTACCCTTTAACTTTGCGGAAATGGAAGTAATCTACTTTGTTTTTTCCACATTTGCACCAACAAAACCATCTATTTCCTTTATGTATAGTGTGTTTCATCGTTAGAGTACATGTTACCAAAGAGGGTATATTTAGTGCCACAGGCGCGAGATGGGTAACTCAGACTGAAATGTGAAGTAAACACCGGACGCCATTTCAGCAACCAATCGGTCGGTGCAACACTAGATCAGTGCAGACAATTACCTTCGCTAACGATGCTATAACAAAACATTTGCCAACTGAAATAGCGCACACACGTTCGAACAATAGATAGAGCTATTTTTATCACAAGTATACAATAGAGAACACAGCCTCGGGGCATCAGAATTCGTTAAATGCAAGCTCTCTGCGACTACGATTTGAAAGAAATCTAGTCATCCACAATTAACTTATTTATTCATTTATTTTATTCATTTCGGATTGTTTAACCAGGGTAGACCCAATAGTTGTCAAAGAACTGTTCTCCCTTGGGGCCCTGGGGTCACATTTAAAACCCTCGGAGAAGCGGGCCATTTTGTATAACGCGTGGTCTCCAGGTGGAGAATTTTATCACCACTCAGTTTTGTAGGTCAATAACCCCTCCTGCAAGCCCAAAGCAATTTTAATCCCACAGGACTTTTGTCTGGGCCAGCAGTGTGTGTAATTTATGACCTGTTTTAGCTCTTGGCGGCACAGGGTTGACACAAAGAGATAATGGCACAAGGAGTTGGCTCACTAAGATATCCAGTTACAATTCCCAAGGACATCGCTGTCCCTTGGGGCTGCTGTCATTCATTACTCCTTACTCGGCAGTGGTTATAGCCTGGCCAATGGGAGTCTACAGGCTTGTGGTGTATACCAGGGGTGAGGAATACATGAAATCTTGGCTTTATTGGCCCATTGAAAAATATTATGACCATATTTGGAATATGTGGAGAATATTTTCACCACGTTGCTTCCCTGAGGGTTTTAAAGAAGTCAAAATTACAAAGGACAATAAAATTAAAATAAAATAGCAACCAGCACAAAAAGGACACCTAACATTAAAAAAATTACAAATTCCATGCACACACAAAAACAAAAGTGTTTAAAAAAAATTAAAATACACCGACACGACCAAGATAAAAAGTCCCCATCCCTATTTTAAAGTTTCTTACAAGGAGATGTGGCTGTATGGTATTGAATGCTGAGTGAAAATCAGCAAAGATAATTCTAACAAACACACATTTGGCAATTGTTGAGGATCAGTGAAGGCCGTTGTTAAAAATACCATTTACAATTTTGTTTTAAATATTTCATTATAAGTGCTATTGGTCTTTTTAAAGCAACCGGCTTATACATTTTAGGAATTGGTGATGGCAGATGTTTTTCATGATTTAGGAATGATATTTGAGTTCAGAGAGTTTTTAAAAATGTGTTCAATGTTGCAGTTTTTGTAAGTTTCTCGATGGCAGTTGTTGCACTTTTCATTCGATATTTTTACTTGTAATACAATAATGATGGAGGTATATATAGCTCCTTATGCAAAAGCCTCAAAGTGCCAACAAATGAAAAAGGAAAAAGTATAAGACTAAAATCCTCAACATCTGGCTTTTGCAATTATTTAAAAAGATATATATTTGATACAAACACCTCAAAACAAGATATATATAGGCCTAATAACAAAGTTAAGAAGTTCACAGTATCTAAATCATCTAGATTCACATATTGTTAGTCTGCTTATTTGTTTGTATATATTAATTTGTTCACTCTACACTGGGAAAGACCCTAGTCAATAAAAGGCCCCCTTCACAAAACAATACCGAGAAAATAAAAATATAGATACAAATTTACAGAAAATACAAATCCAGTGAGTGGCAAGGAGGAACAGGTGACCAGACCTCTACAAGGCCGACCTACCACATATAAATGTCAACTACGGTGAACCCCCGGGCCCCTCAAACAAGAGGAAGCAAGAGAAGGGATGCATTTTACATTCAACAACAATTTCACATTCAATGAAAAAAATGTACATTATACAACAAAAGCGACAGCAATCCGACATCCATGTACACACATCATCTGCTGAGAAACCAGCGGCAACTTTTTCTTTATAAAAATGAAGAGTATTAAATGAAAGATAAAGAAACTTCAGACCTGGCTATCAGAGGAAATTGGGACTAGCCGCTGAAAATGAACAGACTTATAAATGCGATTCTGTTTTACGAGGAACAGATAACATGAAAGGATCAAAAGAGTCTAGTGGCAGGACTGCCCTGAGTTACATTAAAACATCAACAACTATCAATATTCATGTTGATTTGACCAATTGTACATTTTGTTTAAGTAGTTTATATTTCTCTTCTGAAAGACAGCGGTAGAATAGACATATCTATCACATTGCATTACACCAGGTTACATGTACTGCGTTTTTAAGAAAACAGTGAAGACAATACTTCCACTATTTCGTTGTGATTTCGTAAATGATAAAACACTGTATCTGCACTTTCAGTTTAGATTCAAATATTTCTCCTAAAAGGCAGCATTAAGGTTGAACAAATATTTTCCTGTATTATCGTCTACAGCAGCTCGTAATCTACTCAGTTCTTGAATAATGTAAATCATACTTTTAATGAACAAGAACAAAACAATAATTTAACATAATCCTTTGAAGAAAATGTTTTTCTTCTGTGTTACATTACAGCTTAAATTTGTGCTTACAAAGTAATGCATGCAGTTATATTCAACAGTGCTGTAAATGCCAGTTAATTGACAAAGCAAACATAATTGACATAATATTTAACAATTTACATAACGTTACACCGTTACATTCATAAAGTTTCACTCGGTTTTGTTAAATTTATGCAATGAGAAAATAGCAATTTAAACATGTGTTTAATTTAAAAGAATAATCCAAACAAAATCACTCCTCAGTAGAACTTACGTGATCAATAAACTTATAGTAAAACATTTACAAAAAATAATGTGCATCGTTTAAAAAAATAAAAGTTTGATAGGTGTTTTCTGAAGCGTTTCTCTCGAGTACAAATACAATTATACATGCAACATGTAATATATAAGAAAAGAGAATTACACATTTACACAAAAAATGTTGCATTGTTTAGAAAAATTTAAGTTTGATAGGTGCTTTCTGAAGCGTTTCTCTTGAGTACAAAAACATTTATACATCTAGCTTGTAATAAGAAAAGAGAATTACACAATTACAAACAAATATAATTTGCATTGTTTATAAAAAAATAAGTTTGACATGTGTTTTCTGAAGCATTTCTTCTGAGTACAAAACATTTATACATCCAGCTTGTAATATATAAGAAAAGAGAATTACTCATCCTTATGATGCACGACGTAATTTCCCTCTTTAATACATATATTTCTTGAGTAATTGTTCTAAAAATCACCACACCTGTATGAACTCAAAGGACTTGCGGATGTCACATTGAACACAGAGTTACCCTCCGCATGAAAATAATTGTGTACCAATTACTACAAATGAATTCAATACTTATCACGGTGTAATTATACTATACCGTTATAGCATTCAGTATTAAAAGAACCCTATAATGGGTAAAAACGTATTTAATGAACTTGTAGTCGGCCTATTTCGAAACAACGGCTTAAGCTCCGTCCGTCTATTTGGAGTGCTGTACCGACCGCATGTTCTCAAAATAACTGGCGGAGCGTAAGCCGGAGTCGTAGCCGAAGCAATGGCTTGGAAAAAGACCAATGGATAATCACTTCAAGAATCATTTTAGTTTCATTGGTCAGATTAGGAGAAAACAAATTCCTAATCTGACCAATAAAACTATAATAAACGAGTTTCTCTAAAGGAGGCTTATGTTGTACGTGCCAATAAGAATGACGTAATTCCACTCTTAGCCACGTCCACTTCACACAAACTGACTCCAAAGATTAACCAGAAACCCATTATGACTAACTTCATCTTGATCTAGTTTTTTTTTTTGGGGGGTGCTTCTTTGACAGCGTCTCAACAACGCTTTGAGAGTGACTGGACAAATGAGCAGTAACTTAAAACTTATTTGCATTGACCAATTTAACAGAATTAAAGATTTTCAGCACATTTTCAAAACAACGTGCAGTATTGGTAATTCTCGTTCAGTCGAAATAAGCAACAAAAATGTGTATAATTTTCAATTTTCATATTCCTTCAGCTTTGAAAGTTTGTTGAAAAACTTATTTCAGATGGTAAGAATTATCTGGAACTAGTTCACAACACTTTCTTTATAATCATTGAATTTTCAGATTAAAACTTTAAAAACGACCAGTCCTTTACTTTGCCCTTAAAGTTATTGTACACTTTTGGTAACAGCTCAAAATCAGTGTCCACATTTTGTGTGATTCAATTCAACATATGCATGAACAAAAAAAAACCTGTGAAAGTTTGAGCTCAATTGGTCATCGAGGTCACGAGAAAATAGTGAAAAGAGACCTTATGTGTTTTCTGGGTTTTTTTCAAACACCAGGCGTGATAAAAACTATTGTTTTACTAATTTCTAAGAAACGATAGCATTTTAGGCAGAAATATTTTTAAGGAACCCTTTCTACCATTACTTACTTTAAATCATGTAAGTTATGTGTGTATCTGTGAACATTTGGGTTTTTCGATCTTACCAATAGTGTACAGGTCTTTAAATCAGGTATATTATGGAAAAGTTGTTGGTTTTTTTGTGTGTAGTGGGTTGCATAGTGCTAAAAACGATGTACATTTCTATGCCAGCCTTACAGGTTTTACATGTTACTCCCCAGTACCAAACAAAAATCAACTGTAGGAAGTAGAAACAACTTTGTAGAGGTTACAAATACTAACAGTATACTACTATACAGTACCTACCAAAAGGCAAAAAGTAATGTGCAATACCTGGGCCCAGTTTCAAATATTGCTTGTCAAGTTTGTTGGCTGAGGGAAAATTTGCAGACCAGTCACAAACATAGATCACATAAAAATGTTTTGCTGGTAACACGTTTCTGCTAAGCAAATTAGTAGTTAATTTCTAAGCAGATTAGTGTGCTAAGCAGCTCTATGAAATTGGCCCCTGCTGGTCATCTTGACAAGGCAGTGTTGTCCTTTGCTGACATAGTTGTAAGTACTGTGTGCCCATATTGCTTTCTGAGGTATGTAGAAATTTGTGGTTCCTACTGCCACACAGGATCCGAGTTGGCCTCTCTCGTATTTAGGTGAACTCAATGGTCGAGTTATTAAGACATCTACTCTAGATGGTGGATTATTTTCTGAAGACACTTGAAAGCTTAGACAGTGCTTATATTTACTTCCTCAGTTATGATTTCTGTGCACCTGTTAATGTTTGGGTGCTCTTAATGTGGTGCTGTTTTTAAATTTTCTTCTGTTTTCAATTTCAAACCTTAGCCTAATGTATATTTTTGTATTTTACTAATGTGCGTCATCAGATGCGAATAAAGAATCATGAACTGAACTGCAGTTAAGGGCAAGAATAAATACCTGTAGCATGTGCCATTCATATTTCAAAATATTTTTGCACATCGATAATACTACACAGTTATCATTCGGTAAATTTCAGATTTGGCATGGAAAGTAGTATTACTATTTGATACCTTTAAACATTCCTACTTCCTCAGTTATGATTCCCGATATTTATATGGAAGTATGGAAGTTCAAACTCCAGATGTACCGAGAGTTACGCTGTTGTTTGACACTGTTGTAGAAGCTCAATGTAAGTTGATTTGATTCACAAACTGATCAGTCAAACCCCACGAGGTTGATGGTTATTGGTGGATTTAACAAAATATAGTCCGTAATTTTCAAATAATTCCATTAAGAAAGACGGAACATTACAAAAGTTCCAGTGTCATAGGGAAATCTGTCCCCGAAGGTTCTGACCCCGGAGGTTCTGTCCCCCAAATGGGTGAAGGAGGTTGATTCAAAAGAGGGCGCTATCAGAAAATAAATTGTACACAGTTCACCGTAGGAGTTACAGAATTTCAGCGTTCCCGATTGTTGCCACAAACAGTTTTTTCCCCATTTTTTTCCCCAGTGAGTAATAGGCGCTGTCTCTATCTTTGTTATCTAAAGGAATTTGGGGGGCTTTAACATCATTCTCCTGGTTAGCGTTTTCATCCGTGGTCACCTCATTAATGTGATTGTGTGGTGTGGAAGTGGAACATCCTTGTCTCATTTCTGACCATTTTATTAACTGTTCCTCAATCGCATCGACGGCAAACTTAGCATCCGGGCGATTCATATCATTGAGGGCGCACTTCAGTGCATTCATAGTTTCTTCTTTTTTCTTACCCGATTGTTTTCCGAAGAATAAGTTCAAGACGATTTTTGTAGGGCTGCCTTCTTCACGTCCCGCTTTATCCCTGATGCTGTCGGAGTTTTCTGAGCAACAATTGCTTGTTTTCAATAGCAAGCTTTGGAGTTTACGCCAGTCGTTTTCCAGAGGGTTGGTCGTATCCAAGAAAGCACAAAGCTTACTAAAGGTGGGTTCTTCGAGAAGCCTAGATCCAGTCGGTCTTTCAGTGTCGTCAACTTTTATTAACTCCAATTGTGCCAAGAGCCGCTGATGTATATTTTTCATTGGTTCCTGATCCGATTCACATGGTGGACAAACTCTCTGCTGATTTAAAAAATGGACAAGTGTATTTTTAAATTGATCCTGGCAAAAAATAGTTGTCAATTCTTAGAGGAAAAACTACGCCTGGGTCGAATAATAAACATAAACTGCCATCGTGAAAAGCTTTTAATGGGATAATTCATCTTTTGTTTCGAGAGGAAACAAAATAGTCATTCCCATCCTCTGGCCTTTGTTACTTTACTTACAGAAGGTTAATTTTGGTTACTTTACTTAAAACGAACAAAAGTGAATAGTGTCAAGGGTTTCTTGTGCATGATGGCAGAGGATTAATTTCGATTGTTGACATTGATAGAAAAAAAACGCGCCCCAGTGATGTAGGCCTATGGATTCATTAAACGTCAAATGGCCGCCCTCGATACCCTTTCAGAGGAAAAAATTACTGGATGAATGGTCCTGGTATGAACCTCATTGTATAATAAAACAGATTTATTTTCACCAACCTTTGCTAAGAAGGGCACGCCAAAGACTTCACTGCCTTCTTGGTAGACTTTAATGTGCGCTTTGAAGGGAACTTTCTCAGAGCCTGAGCATCGGTTAGCAAGAAACATTACAGACGGAAAAGCTGTAGCTCGAGGTGATTCGGTTTTTCCCCATATCAACTCATGGTGGAATTTCTGTCAAATCAATTAAAACAAAATACAGAATAAGATATAAAACACTCAATTCTTTTATTTTGGCAATATATTCAAAAATACAGAGTAGGCCGAGGTCTAACACATTAAAGGTATTCTGATTACAAAGTCAAGGATAGCCCCAACAAGCTGTTTCAATACGGCTTATTTCCATCGGGGTCCTTAAAAAACACAAAGACAAACAAATATGCAACACAACAAGAGGAAAATTTGTACAGGAAATAGCAAAGAAAGGTAATCAGTAATAGACATTGTTAAAAATTAGATTGGGATTAATATTGTTACACTGTTGATAATTATTATTTGAACAAAAGTGGTGCTAAAACGAAGTGCTACCATGAATTCCAGTATAAAAAAATGTTTCAGACCTACACTCTAGTACTTTTATTCTTGGAAAAAAAAATTGAAGGAACTTAACCCGTTGTGGAAGAATTATGCTTTCTGAAACCTTCCTGAATTTTTGCAGAGGTAGTCTGGTGCCAATTCATGAACAATTTAATTAAAATGGTTCAGCTTGAATTGTGTAGCACGATTTGTACAGTTCTTGACCAATGTAATCTAGACTTCAAGCTTAGAATAAGCCATATTAATTGCTGTGTGTAACTTGAAGCCTTTTCTTCAATTTTAACGACAACACACAGAACCAGGATGAACAACATCAGTCAAACATACACTGTATGAGAGCAGAATTGAACAGAGCATTTTGCGAGATCTCTCATTCAAACAGTTGGCATGTCTGTTAAGTCTAGCACCGGCCTTTTTACAGGATAATAAAGAGTATAGGTTTTCCATACCCGTTGGCAAGATTCCTTGTCAGAGATTTTCCAGGTCTTGCTGCAATTTAAGATTTGCGTTACCACGTCTTTGTGAGTCTTCTGAACAACCAGTGGACTTTCCATGTCTGCAAGAAGGAACCCATACATTCTCTCCTCTGTCTTCACTTTCTGTAAAGACAATGTACAAGTTTTGTTAAATTCCGAAAAAGTAACATTCCGTGGAGCAGCTATTGTTATTTTCAACCAATTTCTTTTTTATTTTAAGAACATTTTTTTTTTTCATTTTCAAGAGCTGCTAATTTTAGCTTCTTAAAAAAAAAAGAATTCTGCTCTCGAAAAAAAAATAGCTGCTCTTGAAATAACTAAAAATAAGTAATCTACCGAGAGTTCAAAAAAAACTGAGCGTTTTGGTAATATAACCTCTATGAAACGAGGCCATGTCAAACACTCACCCCAACTAGGCAAGGGTCGCCTTGGGGCTCACTGGTAATCAACCAGCTGAGCTGCTCTTTAAGATAACAAAAAACTGCTCTCAAAAATAAAAACAACTGCTCTCGAAAATAAGATAGTGATGCTACCAACGGGCTTTCGTAGTAACAAGCTGAAAATCGTAAATACTAAAATATTTATGACTAGATGAGAAATTAGCAATGACGTCATCGGGTGCTTTATTGCATTAAATCGAAAGTTTCTTATTTAAAAATTCTTATCTCGAGAGCTACAGCATTTATGATCTTAGTCTTTGCACCATTGAAAACATTCAACTTAATATTTTAATGACTGTATAGTGGTGTCTTATATTATTGGCATCGCTTTCTGTCCAAACCGGAAGTTCAAATAAATACGGTAGATAATAACTACAACATTGAATAAGGCGAATGCTTTTGTCGATCTATGCAAATTGTTTAAACACGTTAGCCCGAAGACGTGGCCTCATACAATATCACAACTTTATGAAATATTTAGGGAAACTTAAAATCTATATAAGGTATCTTACCAGAAGACTTACACCGTCATTAGCAACTAGTCGAAGACGAAGTGTGACTTCATCATCAGAGTGACTGTCTTCGTGGATGAACACGCATGCTATCATAGTCTTCTTCAAGATTGTTCCGTCCACAGACGAAGCTGAAGCCCCGAACCCACAAAAATGATTAACTGAAAACGTTATGGAATCATTGTCGACAACCGTAATCACGTCCAAACCTTCACGAAGCTCACAGGAAATACCCGAAGACAACTTAGACAAGGAAAACTTGCAGGAGGTTGTATCCTTTACACAGTGGGGCATAGTCAAGATGACATCTTCTTCAAAGGTGGTGTCTGGTGGTCCACAGTGAACGAATGGAGTTAAGAAGAAATGGTTGTCGACTGAGGAAGCACCTGTGACGAAGATGTAGACTTGTTGCCGTTTTCCGATTGGTATTGCGCCAGGAGGAACATACAAGTGAACGTCTAAGTCGTCAATGGATAGACATCCACCGCGGAAGTCTAAAATGGCGGCAGCAAAGTTGGCGATTTGGAAGTTATGTCCAACTACATCGATGCCCTGTTCTTTGGCTTGCTCTAACATCCATTCAAATGATTCAAGAAATGTTTTTCTCTCTTTGGTAAAGTCATGGATAAACCCAGTCTTGTTATCTGCTAATGTATGATTTGCTTCGACTCTCACCACCTCCTCTATGAATGCACAATTCTGGTAGACTGCACTGGGGGGATATCCATCTTCGTTATGGCCGAGGATCGCAGCATTGTGATCGCCTCCGAGCTGGTAGTCGAATGATGCTGTTTCAATATCGGATCTTACTTGTTGGGTTTGGATACATGTGTTTACTATACGTAGTATGAATCGGATGAATTTTACGAGGCGGGACATCTTCGGCTTGTCCGTCGTGGTGATACACTCCACGGGGGCTTCTTCTTTGACTTGCAAACAAGATGTTACTGTTGACTGCACGTTTGAAACCTGCACATTTACGTCATTGTCAGTAACCTGGAGTGGGTTCCCTTCTTCGATGTTTATTGAAGATTCTGGCATCTCGTAGATTGTATCGGATGAAATCACACTGTGCATAGATATTCGATTAGTGGTTAGACTTGCTCTTCGTGTTCTTGTAGTTACTTCCTCCATACAGATGGCGCTATCTATGCTCGTTCTTGCACTCAATGAACACTCTGTTCCGGCAAGGGATAACTCACTGAAATTACTCGGTGATCTGTCACTACCTCTGTGTTGGAGGTCGTTCGAGCTCTCGCGACTTGTCTCCGCCTCTTCGGGGCCGTTGCTGCCCCCAAAATCATTTAAACAGCCCATTGATGCAGCCAAGGAGCTGTTTGTAGAAACGTTCAGCTCAGCGTAAGGTTCGAATGAAGGTCCAGCTGGATGGTCTGCAACGTCACCAGCACTGTCTTCTTGGGACAAGGGACTAGTTATCGTAGACAGAGATCCCAACCCACTTTCCAGGGAGTACCGGTGTTTCTCCAGACTCTTGGGGTCATTAACGACCGCACCGACATCCAGCGATAGCCTATTGAATTTCGATTTCGCAGCTGGGTGGCAAGAGCCCATCGCCCCCACAATCGTACTTTGCTTCTTCTTTAAAATGCTCATCACTGTAAAATCTAAACAAATATCGATAAAACATCAAAAAAATAATGAAAAAATTCAGTAAACAGAAAAAGCATGAGATGTATAAATCCTTATAATCCTAAACTTAACAAACTGATGATACCGCAATGAACATAATAAAATGCTTGAATTCAAGTTTGGCGAACGACTAACATTGCGGGCAAAACTTGTCAAATCTCCTCAAAGTTCAAGCACAAAAACTATTGGTATTCGTTATATTTTGTTTTGTAATTCAGGAGGTAGGCTGCAATGAGCAGTTTTGTAATAATAACAACCTCATTTTGACATATTGAAATGACGTCATGTGCGTAAGGTCGATAGTATGTAATTTTTGCTGATTTAATACTTGTCTTCGTGCGAAGGCCCTACATAAAATTTAAGCGCGCTCGCGAAAGACTTTAAACTTCAAATTTCGATTAGTAGCTGAGAGATAAATTCGTTAGCCCACGCGCGCTCGTGGAAGCGGAAACAATAGGCGCATCTGCGTCCCATGCGTGCGGGGTGTGAGTGTAGGCATTTTCACTGGGACGAAATTGTCGTCCATTGCTGTATTGAATAGAAACGGAAAGACTAAAATGAAGAACATAGGTGTGTTTTTTGCATGTTGCATTTTTTCTAATGAACAGTCAATCAAAAAGTGCGGAATATTCTGATATGCTGTCCGCGGTCTAAAAAGTGAGTGGGACAATGTTCCATCCCCCCCATCGACGCCCATGTCCTACTACAGCCTGAACCCTCTCTATTAAATACATTTTTCATCCTAACCTTTTCCCCTAATTTTGCAAACGTCCCGAAACTGATACCTCACGTCGGCTCCTCCAATCCCCCATTTTATTTATTTTTTTTAACATCACACCCTCCCCTTCCACATACTATACTTTAACATACTCGACTCTCCTTCCTTTTATTTAAAAGTTATCCCTATAAACTAAGAAAAACAAACCAACCTTATTTTTCAAGCACGTAGCTCATCACACACATTCCTATTGTATTGTCACCTTTTAGACTAATTATTACAAAATAAAAATGCCGATGTCGTTGAATTTATTCTATTTTGACAGGTGCAGGAAAAGCTTGTATGTTTGTAGAGATTTGGCATTGCGATATTTATACGTTTGGTAATTGGAGCCTACTGATTGTGTTAATCCAATATTATGTGAAAATTTCACTTTTAAAAGGTGTTGGCGTGTTTAAGAGATTTTCACCGAAAAACCGGAGCGAATATTTCCACGCAGGAGAATATTCCCCATAGGAACATACGTCTGAGAAGCGTTTCTGGGAAAAAAAGGATATATTTTCCATTAAAACCCTTCTTACTTCGAAGTTAAAATTTTTTATATATATATAAATCTGTTTCGATCTATATAAATTAGTTTTGTTCTACATATATTGGTTTTGTTTATATATATTGGTTTTGTTATATATATATTGGTTTTGTAATAAAGTCATAAACGGCGCCAATATCAAGCATTATTTTGTTTATAGGCTTCTGAAACTTTTTTGGGGCCTTCATGGGGGCACACAATTTGACGATTTGGTTGTACTTGCAAGTTGTGTATTTTGTGTATAAGCAACAAAAACTTTATATTAATGTATTGTTGGGGTTTTGTCTTTCTGTGGGTAACTTCTGAAATGAATGCTAGATTTGTAAATATTCTGACAAATTGGACCCCTAGAAAAGCTTTTTAAACTTAAAATTATTAAAGTTTTAAGGATTTCACATCGATGTATAAAATGGGAGTTGATTTGATGTGTGTCACCAAGCATTAAAAACATTGAGGATCATGTAAGGTGTAAGGCCCTTCAACATACACGCAGATCCGGGGGGCCCAATTTCTGTACAACTGCGCGTTTTTAATGACTACCGACAATCAGACGTGGGCCGATGATTGTCTGCAATAAATATTTTCACACAAAAACTTGAAAACTGTTGACCTGATAATACTTCCTGAAAGCCCTATTTCTGATAAATGTTGATACATTGTGAGTAATTGTTACTGTTTACTGTATCGTATCAAGCCGTACTTGATTGTTACATATCATATCACACTCGATTATGCATTAATTGAAGAAAAAACCGTTTACAAGAAATGCGACATTATTATTGGTCAGTTATACAAAGAGTTGTAAATTATGCGGAGAATATCTTTCTCAAATCGGTTAAGGAGAATATTTATAAACCTGCCATATGAAACGGTAACGGTAATCATGTTATGTTTTATAAAACAATGGGATTCACCTGATCAATGTAAATGATCTGAATAAATGCATAAGCGTAGACCTAACCCCAATTTTCGACCCAGTTTTGTTTGTTTCTTTGACCTATTTATTTATTTGTGAGTGTCTTTTTGCGCCAAAAATTACGTGCATGCCTATGCAGGGGCTCTCTCCAACCGGTTACATGTTTGATTCATGTATCGATGCTTTTAAAAAAAAAAGTACGGTTAGGGGTTCTTTTTTTGCGTAATACAAACGGTAGTTATAGTGGTACCGATCCTGCCAGGTAAAATCACGTAAATTACTCAGGGAAAAACTTTTATACTATTCGGTGTGCTTTGAAAAAATGTGAAACTGGGTTGGCCCTATACAAAAAACGCTGTGCTTTGAACCTTGGATGCACTGTGGCTGGTGAAACCTTGCAGCCTAATATACAATCACAATGAAGTACTGCGTACTTTTTTATGAAAACGTTTTGTTTAAGCAGGGGTTTACAACCCATCGTGAAGTCAAAGCTTTGAGTTAAAGCTTTTACAAGCCCTGAAGGTTGTTCATCAGCATTTAGTGCTCACGATATTTGGGGCTGATTGTTGATGTTGACATTTCAAAGTCAGACTACAAATATTGACTCTTTCACTGAAATTTAAAGATTCATTTTTTAAGTCACCACAGAACAAGATTTGTTGTTTATGGAATATTTCAGCACATAAACAGTTTTGTCTCAGTGATAATGTACAAACAACAAATTACAGTTTTTTGTTTTTAAGTTATCTTCCACTTATTTGGGTTATTTTAAAGTAGAAAATTTACAAGACACTTTATTTATTACCACAAAATAAATTAATGAATAAAAATAATAATAATAATATTTTGGGAGGCTAATCATGATAAATCCTTACTAGCACTGAGAAGCTGAACAAACGAATGACGCAGCTGCAACGTTTTCCCGGAGAAGCAGAAATGGGGAGGGCGCCTTTGGCAGCCAGCCACATCAACCCATAAAATTTTGACCACGGAGCACAGCCAGAGATCGAAAGTGTTTGATTTTTCAGGAGGGAGGAAAACTGGAGGGCCTGGAGAAAAAACTATGGTGACATAAAAAGAAACCAACGCACAACTCTACTCACATACGGCCTTACCCGGATATCAAACTAGGGTCACATTGGTGAGAGGCAAATACTTTACTGGGCCCCCCATGCCACCAACATATCCCCTACCAATGTAAACCAATCATTGCTCTTTTTTAAACAGAGTTTAAAAGACTTTCTTGGGCATGGAAAGGGAAGATGAAATGCCAACTACGCTTTGTTCAGTCTATAAACGATGGAGCTAACTTTTATTGCCCGGTATTGGTTAGTCTTTGTAGATTGCGCATTCATATTCTTGTTCTCGTGCTTTATGTTACTTTAATTTCTATATTGTTTCGCATTTTTAATGTAAGAAATTTGTCATTAACGGCTGCCCTTTATATGTTTAAAAAAAGATTATGTTTTTTTAAAAATGCATTTTTGCATCAATAATATATGGGATTTTGTTTTTTAGTGTTTGTTTGTTCGTTTTTTTTTGTTAGGGTTGTTTCGGTGTGGGTTTTTTCAAAATGAGTGATTGTTTATATATTCCACGCAAGAGAAAATGTGTTTTCAAAATAATGATAAGCCAAATTTTAAACAAATTAATTAATTAATTAAAGTTCATAAAGTCCTTTTTGTGATGGTATTGTTATTTCTTGTTCAAGTTTAAGTATTTAAAATCGTTAAAGTCACTCGTGATGAGTCTATAGCCTATATCCTTCGAACAATCATCACACTGCAGATTGGTAGATTCTTTTGCGATGGTTTTTTAACTTGATAAAAATGCTTGTTTTTCCCCAAACTGGACCCAATTTGGTTTTTCTTTAATTACTAGTCATTTTAAAGAGTAGAAATTTTACAAAATACTGCCATTTGGAAAAAGGGCGACAAGACTGTGTGGTGTTACCATTATTGAGAGGGGAAAATGGCTGAAAAAACAAAACATGCCCCTTCCCCATCCAGTGTCACATTTGGCCCGACAAAATGAACACAAGTCAATCACCAACATCTACCTTTGATGATAAGGCTTCTAAATTTTTGTCTTTGATCTTGATTTTATTAGGCTCGGTATGTCATTACAAACAAAAAAAAACACATTTTTCAAAAGTGGCTAATGAAAGGATTTATCGAAAATTTCATCTTGGTTCCGTTACTGAAGTTATCTTTTTGCCGCCTATTTGACTGGTTTTTCTTGTACCGTAAAATGACTGGATTACCCCAAACGCTTCAAGGATTTGAAACCATAATGACACCATAAAAGGAAAGTTCGTATAATCTAAGACAAGAAGTAAAACAATTTATTGCCCCCCACCGAATTTTGATGACCTTTTCTCCCAAAACAAGCCTATTTTGCTAAAAAAAATAGTATTAAGGACAAATAAGTGCACATTTCTTTAAACAAGACCCCTGTTTGAATTAAAAAACCTAATCTTGTATGGGGTTGAACAAAGAAAAATTGACTAGAGCCGGAGGTCGTTGGTTCAAATCCCGCTTAGTCAATTTTTCTTTGTTCAACCCCATACTATTTGTAATTTACCCAGTCAGTTTCCCTTGTGGTTTATTACTTGACAAAACCTAATCTTTTAAGTTTGCTTGTGCACTGTCCTCATTCTAAACACGTAATGGATTTGTTCAGTGTTTACAAAAAAGGAAGGCTAAACGTAATTTTATTTACACAAACAAACTTACCACAAACACAAAGATCTATATCTATATCCTCTTGAAAGAAGCTGAAGAGATCCGCAGCCAGTGAGTCTCATGCCCCGAAATGACCTCTTGACGGAAGTAAAAGTTGTTTAATAAAATAATATTTCCACTGATCATGAGTTATCAAGGTACTGTCAACACCCACTTAGTCATGCATGCCGTACCCCGTTATGGAAGGGGCAGCATTCGAAGGGGTATAATAATGTGTTATTTGTTTTTTTAACAAAAGATGGAAATTTGGGGGGAATTTCCCCAGCCGACTGTTACAATGACGAAGGCCGATAGTCGGAGACAGTTAAAGGGGAAAAAACAAATTCGAATGAACTAACAAATTTGGGTTCGAGGAGCAACTTTTTCGAACTTGAAAAACCATTGGGTTTCTTAATGAATTCATCTTGTCAGATTTATAGAACTTTTATTATCGGCCTAAATACTAGGTAAAAATTTTAAATTTTTAAAACCGAATCAGGGTCCCATCCCACCCCAGAATAAAAATAAATAGACTATACAGATGCGATGGAATTGACCCAGTTTTGTAAGTTAATTTTTTTTATAGTTTTACTTCGTAGAGAGACAAATTTAAAACATAGACAAATAAGCAACCGCGTTTGTTTATAATTTATTTTCTGTTATGTAATAATTTAACCACGATTGCGGGTGATTCGGAGGAGAAAATTTGTGTTTGTTTGTTTGTTTGTTTGTTTGTTTGTTTTTTTTTGTTTGTTGGGGTGTTGGGGTGTTGGGGTGTTTTTTTTGTTTGTTTGTTTGTTTGTTTTATTTCCATTCATACTTGATACATAAAGAAAATAAAGATAAATGATCAATACAAAATGTATCAACAAAAGTATACAATAAAATACAGCATGAAATGGGGTGACATCCAGAGAAGGACTGGCCTTCTGTAGTGGAGCATACAAGACTGCAGTCAAAGTAAACTATATGGAATGATACAAGCAACGGTTCCCATAAAAGGGGTTGGTAAATGTAGGAAGTTCGAAAATAAATCAGTAACGAATACTAAAACAATCATGTTAAAAAAGAAAGAAAAAAAGTAATTAATGTAGGCATGAGTAGCGGTTAAATTTTGAACAAAAAAAAATCATTGTATTTATAAAAAATATAATTCCATGATCAGGAAGACCACTAATAATCTGAGGCAAATGATACGATAACTAGCTGTTTGCATCGTTCAGTTTATTTTGTACTGCTACATTAAGTCAATGATGTTGATGTTTTCCGCAAATGATCTGGTTGTGTTACTCTCTGACTTAGGTATGACTTCTACCATCTCGACTCTTTGTGCGCAAAATTATGAGGTTTATCCTCAACGGTTTTTGAATAAGCATACACCAGCTCGCACTAGATCTGTTTGTTTGAGACCTCGTAGCCCTTGGTTTAATGTTGCTATACATTCCCTATGGGGAAGATGTCGAAAACCTTCTAGTGGTCTTCCCTGTTACCTCGTTTTCACGAGAACCAATGTCGCCCAATGGATCTGCGAACAAACTTTGTAGTACATTTCAGGAGCAGCACTGTGAACCGGAGTCGGCTTGGCGTCCTTTTCAGGAGGGGCCCAAAAACCGCTGTCGAAGGCAACGGTGTACTGATGTTGCAACTGAATGTGGAGGGCCTCACATCTGCCAAGATAAACATCTTTGAGCAGCTGGCCAGTCACCAACAAAGCCATTGTGATTCTTCTTCAAGAAACCCACTGTGAAACAGTTGAAAAAACTCGAGTTTCCAAATTTCTCTTTGGCAGGCCACATCCTAAGTAAACACCACGGCTAGCCACTTTCATCAAACAGGACACAGACTGGGCTCTAGAGGCACAGTCCCGCCAGACAATACTATCGAAGGGTTTTGCAGTAAAAATTTCATGGTACAACCATCTTTAAATGTGATAAACCACCCCCAGCACGCATGAGGACTACATCATTACCCCCCTTACCCAGCTCCTTGCGTTTATGCAGGAGATTTCAACTGCCAACAAAACGGATTGGGGTCCCGGGCGCAGTAAAAGTGATGGAGACTGCCTAGCCGAATGGGCTTCCAGCAACAACCTAACCCTCCTTTTCAATCCCAAGGAACCAGACGTTTCCACTCTGCACTGTGGAAACACAGGCACCAACCCAGATCGGGCCCTTTTGCTGCCTCCTGCCAAGGGAGCCAAACTCCTGTGCGATACGTCCTTGACAAGTTTCTCAGATCACAACACCGCCCATCCCTGATTGTCCACCTAGCAAACCAGTGAAACGTTGGAATTTCCGCAAAATCAGACTGGGACAAATTTCACCATGAAGCAAACCGTCGTGTCCCTGATCTACCATCCCCTGTGAGCGATGTGTCAACTCTTCCTACTCTGCTTACTGTAGCAGGTGATCAAGGCACCCAAAGGGAAAATCCATCCCAAAGAGGTACCATAAGAGCTACATCCCTGCTGGGATGAAGAGTGCCAAGAATTGTAGGGAGGATTTTTACTTCATCTACATCTAAGGAAGAGTCTGACGCAAGAGCTACTGTATTACTGTCAAGGCTGGACAAAAAATGCAAGGAGCGATGGATTGAGACTGGGGAATCAATTGATTCACCCACTCAAGCAGAAAGGCATGGCCAGCTGTCAACCGCCTCACTGGCAGAACTACATCAAGTGCCAAAAAGTGTCCTGTCACCGCTAACTCATCGCCAGCGTGCTCGTAAACATGGTCGTTTTGACAAGCCAAGACCGTGATCACGCCGGCAGGTCAAGAAGGAAGTGGCTGCACTCTGGAAGACAAAAAACACCATCCATCTTTCTGATACTTTTCCATGGAGGGAAAACGGTAGCAGCCTTGAAACTCCTCAAGCCGGGTTTAAGGCTCCAGGGCCAGATAGAAATCCACCCAGAATTCCTCCGCCATGCTGGAACTGCATTCCCGTCACCTGTATGGAGCATGGAAAGATTCCAAAGATCTGGCGAAAGGCAACAGTGATAGCACTGCCTAAACCAAACAAGGCGAAGAATGACCCAAAAGCTACCGTCCCATGTCCCTACTTTGTATCCCTTCAAGCTACTTGAACGCCTGATAACACCGCATCAACCCTATCATCGACTCCCAGCTCCCTCAAGAACAGGCTGGGCTTTCGCTGGGGCACCCAGACCAGGTGACCCTTCTCACTTAGGACATAGAGGACAGTTTCGAAGGAAAACAGAAGACAGGCGCTGTTTTTGTTGACCTCACAGCAGCCATGACACTGTGCGGCACAGGGGATTACTTACCTATAAGCCCCTGACGCTCCACCCAGACAGGCACATGGTTTCTTTCATCCCCCAAGCTCATTTCCAACCGTAGCTTTGTCCTAAAGACAAGTGATGGACAGCAAAGCAGACCACGCCGTCTGAGAAATGGTGTCCCTCAGGGTTCCGTCTTTTAATAGCACCTCTACTCTTCAATATCCATATCCATGACCTCCCAGATACCATCTCAAAGAAGTATGGATATGCAGACGACCTGGCTATTCTGACGTCCGAAAAACATGGGTTTCAGTGGAGAGCACTTTTAAGTCAAGACATGGAAAAACCTGGCTACTACCTTCACACTGGAGGCAATCAATAAGCATAGGCAAGACCGTCTCTGCTGCTTTTTCACCTATGCAACCGGGAGGCGAAGAGAGAACTAATGTCACCCTCAAAGGCTAATCGGCTGAGATTTGACACGTGCCCAACATCCCTCGGAGTGAAACTTGACAGAGCACTCACTACAGCAACACCTTGAAGCTGCGAGACAAGGTCACTGCAAGAGGTGCCCTAATCAGTGTTGGAGGTTCGAGACCGGTCTTGGTCTCGAGCCCCTCCAACAAGACCATTTTTTACTGCTTGGTCTTGGTCTTGGTCTCCCACCTTGAGGTCTCGTTCTTGGTATCGGTTTCGGACCAATGTGGTCTCAACATTTGGCTGGTCTCGGAACGAGACCAGCTATTTATCGTAAAAAAATTTTTTGGAGTACATGCACTGTCAAAGGGGATATGAGGAATGGATCGCACGTAACAGCCGCAACAATTTGAACGTACATTACATATTTAAAACGAACGCAAGATTGCGACGGAGATGCTCATGTTGATTACTGCAACAATGATGTGCATGTTACTACTCGTTAATAATACCACTATCCCCGATATAATAACCAACCTCGTATCCAAATTGAGAATTTAGAATTGGTCATAGTCGAGGCTGATGCCAATGATGAGGAAGGAGACAAGGTTGACGAAGTTAAACTGTAAACTATCTACATCCAGCGATGAAGACACCAGCCCCATCCAAGGTTCCACGTTTTTGGCAAAATATAACCGTCATCAAAATTTAAGAGTGGATCAAAGACTGACGTACAAGAAGACAACTTGTACGATACTTCGAAAAGTTCAGGATGCCAGGGGAAGTTTGTCAATGAGATGACACTCTTTTGTGTTTTTTTTCTAAGACCCTTAAAAACCAAAACCGGACGCCCATGTTCTATAACATGATCAGTCTGAATGTTAAAATCCCCGAGAATCTTGACCTGGTCGGTCTCTACAACTTTCCCCCGGAACGTGGTGTTTCCCTTTCGTTTAAATTGGACACCATACTTCTTAAACAGATCGCCATGCATGGTCATCAGTTTCCTTGTTCTCCTGTCCGTGACATCTAGATCTTCCTTGGTCCACCCCACAAAAACCCCCACTGTACCTCATCAAAGACACGGCCCACGTGTTAAAACGCCTTAATTATGTTCCCCCCCTTCAGTTTGGACTTTAAACATTTCTTCAAACCCGCCTGATGTATTCTGCCTCAGCCTTACCTTTGATTCCTCGTGAAGCACATGGTCCCATTCAAGAACCCAAGATACCGATAAATCTCCTCCTCCCCCTAGAGCCCTCATCTGTGCACCATCTGGCAGAGCGATGCCATCGGAATGTACCCTCTTTCCCCTCTTCATGGCCCTTGAAGCACATTTCTCCAGACCCTTATTATTATTATTATTATTATTATTATTTCAAACTTATCACAGCATGCAAAAGAAAGATTCATTTCATTTGTGCCCGGGTTTCTCCTCGAGTCAGGTACGTCCCGTAGCCTTAGATCTCAAGGGTCTTTCTCAGGATCCTCGCTGTTCCCAAAAAACGCCGCCTTCTGTAACAGTTTTATCCTCACGTTTTGTCCCTATTTCATCTAGATGTTTCCCCAGTTGCTTTTGGAATGGGGGCCAAGTGCTCCAACAACCACAGGGACTACTTTTACTTTCACCTGCCAAATCTTACGGGGTTCCCTGGCCAGGTCTTGGTACTTGTGGATCTTTTCCGTCCTTCGAAGCTACCCTGATATCACCCGGCACAGTATGTCAATGAGATGACACATCTTCGTCGTCTTATCTAAGACTACAACATCCGGACGCCTATGTTCTATAACATGATCAGTCTGAATGTTAAAATCCCAGAGAATCTTGACCTGGTCGGTCTCTACAACTTTCTCCGGAACGTGGTCGTACCATTTCGCATGCACTTGGACACCATACTTCTTACACAGATCCCAGTGAATCACCTTGGCCAACTTGTCATGTCTTCCTTTGTACCCGTCTGGGCCATCATACTACATTTGCTGACAATATGAAATACAGTCTCTTCTGCCTTGTAAAAACATTCTGCACATAGGGAGAGACGTTTGCTTTCTCGATCCTTGCCTTCATAACATTTGTCCTTAGTGACTGGTCTTGCGCCGCAGTAATCAAACCCTCGGTTTCCTTCTTTAGTTCTCCGCTCTTTTAAACCAAATTTCCCTGGGCTTAGGGCTCGCTACCTCTTCAGTACATCTCAAGAACCCGGGCCATGAAGTGGTTGTTCCTCCAATCTTGATGTCTTTCTCCTTTCTTTCCCCTCTTGTACTCCTTCGGCCCAACTTCGTCTTCCCCCGTGTACTTTTGGGCAACCATCAACAAGTTCTCCTCGGTCCTCCTAATATGACAATGCAAGCTCCTGCGCTCGATGTTAACACGTCTGCCACGCTTAGTAACCCCTTCCGCCTCTGACCTCGGAAGATAGAGTTGCTGACATTTGACCGCGGATGTAGCATGCCATGCATGGTCATCAGTTTCCTTGTTCTCCTGTCCGTGACACTAGATCTTCCTTGGTCCACCCCACAATACCCCCCCTGAAACCCCATCAAAGACACGGCCCACGTGTTAATCGCTTAATCATGTTCCCCCGTTCAGTTTGGACCCTTTAAACATTTCTTCAAACCCGCCTGATGTATTCTGCCCTCAGCCTTAACCCTTTTATTCCTCGTGAAGCACATGGTCCGATTCAAGAACACCAAGATACCGATAACTCTCCTCCTCGCCTAGAGCCCTCATCTGTGCACCATCTGGGAGAGCGATGCCATCGGAGTGTACCCTCTTTCCCTCTTCATGGCCATTGAAGCACATTTTTCCAGACCGAACTTCATCCCGATGTCATCACTGAAAATCCTGACGGTCTGCACCAGAGAATCGATTCGCCTCATTCTTTGCAAACAACTTTAAATCGTCCATAAAAAACAGATGGTTGATCTTACATCCGTCCTTCTTCATTACATAACCTGCGCTCACCCTTTCCCCAGAATCATCGACAAGGGCATCAGTGCCAGAACAAACAGCAGTGGAGACAGAGAGTCACCTTGGAAAATACCCCTCTTATGCATACCTTGCCCCGACTATCGTCATTGGCTGTCAGATTTGTTCGCCACGTCCTTTCATGCCTCACCTAAAAGACGTTTTATGCATCAGCCACTCCAACCATATCCAGACATTCCATTATCCATGGTGCGATACCCGTCATTTCGCCTTCTTGTAGTCGATCCACGCCATTGCCAAATTAGTCTTTCTGCTCCTGCAATCCTTCAGTACAGCCTTGGGCAATGATAAGTTGATCTTTCGTACCTCTGGACCGCTTCTTACAGCCTTTCTGCTCCTCTGGGAAAAAACTTCTGGTCATCCATATGGCGATAGAGGTCTTCTGCAATCATATGGGCAAAAGTTTATACATCACAGGGTAAGCACGTGATTTGGGCTATAATTACTCGCAATGTTACCTTTCTTGACATCCTTTATGATCAGAACCCTTCTTGCCCCAGTCATCCAAGATGGGACCTTACCCTGTACTAAACAGTCTTGCAGTTGTAGGGCCATTCGCTCATGCAAACTACGGAAGTTCTTCAACCAGTACCCATGCACTTGGTCCGGACCGGGGCTTTCCAATTTGGCACTTTCTTTACCTGTCTCTTTACCTTGTCACGTCAATCTGGAACCCTTCTTGGGGCGTACCCCCCTCAATTCATCTTTTACATTCTTTGCCTTCCCTTGGGCCCGGGTTGGGCCCATTGGGTTTGGGCCCAAATACTACCCCAAAAAGTTTTTTTTTTCTGGGGCCTCCGGGGGCCCCTTGCTGCTTTCCCCTTTTTCCGGTCAAAACCTTCAACCGCCTAAAGGGGGAAATGCCCTTTTTTGGGGGGGAAATCTTTTTCCCTATAACAAAAACCCTTTACCCTTTTTCCTTAGCCTTTACCCTTTCTTAATCTCCTCTTGACAACTTCACCCCCCAACCCCTTTTACATTTTACTTTTTCAAAGATTGGGATTCCTCAAATCTGAACCTTTTTTTTAAACCCCCTTTTTTATTTGTTCTTTCTATTTAGGTTTTTTCCCCTAAATTTTTTAATTTTCCCCCCAACACGTTTCCCCCATGGGGTAAAGGTTTTCCCGTTTTAAATTTGAACCTTTACCCTTCTTTTCCCCTACTACAAAGCCCCACAAAAATAAGACGGGGGTTTTTTTTTTCCCCCAAATTATTTTTATTTTCTGACCCAAACTTTACTTACCCGGCTGACATTTTTTCACCTTTTTCCCTTGGGGCCCCCGCAAAGATGGGAAAACCCACCCCTTGACCCCCCTTAACCGCTTCCATCACCTCTTTAATCCCTTTTAATTTGCAAACCCCCCCTCCTTACCCCTCTACCCCTCCCCTTTTGCTATGCCACCGGTCCCCGAGCCCTTTTAACCCCCCGCTCAAAACCAAAATTTTTCGCTATTTGCAGCAGCCACCTCCTCCGGGTACCGGGGGTTAACAACCCCCCGTTTTTATCTCTTTCACTTTTACTACCTCCTCATCCCTCAAATTTTCCCCGTTTTTTTAACCACTGGTTTCCCTTTAAAATACTTTTCTGGGCCGCAAGCGCGCTCCCCTGAAAACTCAAACATTTTTTTCCCGCCATACTAAAAAATTTTTCTTTCGATCCCCTTGTCCCGGGGGAAATTTTAATTTAACATTCCATCCCCTTTTGGGGGTCAGCCTTTCTCCTTTTTCCCCGTTGCAACACAAACCTTTGTGACATTTGGATACGATCTGGGTTTTCCTTTATGGCTAACCCCCTTCGTACATCTCAAGAACCGGGCCCGGAAGGGGGCTTGTTCCTCCAAACTTTATGTCTTTCCTTTTTTTTTCCCCCCTTGTACTCCCCTTTGGCCCCCAAACGCTTCCCTCTGTTTCTTTTGGGGAACCAAACAACAAGTTTCCCCCTCGGTCCCCCAAAAGGCAAGGAAGGGGGTCCGCGGTGTTCCGTTTCCCCCTCATAACCCCCCCCCCCCCCTCTGACCCCGGGAAAAAAGTCTGTGACATTTTTACCGCGCTTTTGGGCAAAGCTAAATTGTCTGCGAAGTGGTGTCGGACGTTTCAAGGCCAAAAATGTTCAGATGGGGCTTGGCCCAAAGTCCAGCTTTTTGAGGTGGTGCAGAGGAGCCCAAAAAAGCAGATCACAAACGACACAACTAGCTGGGCCCCCGTTTAAAAAACCCCCCCCCCAAAAGGCAACCCTGGGCTGAAAGGGAAAAATTAAAAAAAGGCCCCCCTGAGAGTGGTGCTTCAAAAGTACCTTTTGGGAAAACTAAAAGTTTGCCTCGACATACGCAAAAAAGAAGAAGTTGCTATAAAAGACTGCTAAAACTGCGCAGGGGTTCAAAGAGAGAAA